>JABFDZ020000131.1:225209-244605 GCA_019775955.2 Pollimyrus isidori
TTGCCCCAAATGTCTTTGATTAATCCAGCTTTAAGTATTTATTAATAAAGATTGTATTTTATTATAATTGTGTCATGTATTTCTGTATTTAAGCATTTGTGCCCTTGCTCTGGTGCTGTTGGTTGGTGGGTTGTAAGGGATGGTGCACTCCGTGCACTCTTAGGGGTGCCACACATATTTATTCCTGTTGTTCACTAAAGAGAACATACTGTTAAATTAAAAATAAAAATAAATCTGTAAGAAGTCTTATTTCCTCCAAAGACAAATAACCTATAATTGAAGGACACTTTTTCCTTGGGTCTCAGGAGGATATAAAAGCAAAACGACATGTCAATACAGCACTCAGTAATTGAGATATATGCTCTCGAGAAGACTTGAACCACACAATCTTGAACTATTAGTCAAACCCACAGTTCTGAGTACTGCATTGCGTGACCTTAATCTGAACCCCTTTTGGTGAGACAACACCACTAGTTATTCGGCATCGTTACATTGTTGGAAATCATGGATGGGGGTAGGTTGCCTAAAATGACGGTGACTTCTGGCAGGATTTGAATAAATGTGTTAAATTTTACCGGATTTATGAAATTTAAGTTTAATTTGTACCAGTCTTGGGGGGAGGTTATACACTTAGGCGCATCGACAAGTATGTCGCCAGCTTCACGGGGAATGACAGAGGGCGCTGTGCCCGGAGATCGTCGGCCGCGGGCGCCGCCTCTCGCTCCCCGCAGTGTCTGCGCCGGACTCCGCCGGACGGGTACTGTGCGCAAAGCTGATCCTACGGCGGCGCCCCTTGCTGACGCGCCCCAGCCCGCAGACCGGCGTCCGTGCGGAAGACACAGCTGGGTAATATGTCGGCCTCCCCTGCTCACGCTGGTAATCAGCCGCCGTGCCTTTCTTTAATGCCGCCCGTTCAGTTCGCTTGAGTGTGTGTATGGGGGGGAGTTCTTTAAACGCCGTGCGAACCCCGCAGTGCGGCCTTTTGCACAAAACCTAAACTGGGAATTGCAGTACACCTTGCGGCCGACTACCGGTGCGCTACCCCAGCCGCAGTCGCTCGCTCGCCGGCCGCTCCTGCCTCTCGGCGGCGCGTCCGCTGCCTGCCCGGGTCACAGTAAGCCTGTACGAAGCAGTCGGAGCTCCGTCCCATAAACCCGGCATATTCATTATGATGACAAACATCGGCACGCTTGCGTTTTATTGTTATTGTTATTATTTATCCTTTAATGTACATGGAAATTAGGTAGCCGCACAGAGCCAGAAGAGATCGAGCTGATATCGAAAGGACATGCATGCGTGCACATAAAGGAAATGAGTTTTTACTGAATGAATGAACTGGAGGGAGGAAGTTTCTGTGGGCTGATAAGGTTTGGCGACTGTACCTATAAGAAGGTTTGGTGTAAACTGGGTCGATGCAGTTTTAAAATTTGCGCCACATGTGTAGCACTGGAAGCCTGTGTGTAAAACATTCGGTAGCTGCGTTAAGGCTGACAGTAACGTTAAATTGACATGGGGGGGTGGGGGCAGCAGTCACACTTTACATTTTGCTAACTGTTTATGATGGTTTTCCAGACAGTGCCGCAACTGGACGTCTGTGCGAGATTTTGCAGTATTATTTCTATTATAAGCCCCGAGTCTGACATTAATACCAGAAACACGTTTAGTCAATTACTACCCAACACTTTTTTCAGAATCTGCTTCACTGGTCAACGTTTATTAATAACTTTTATTTTTGGAACGAATCTTGATATATCAGATTTAAAGCAGAGCAACGCAGTTCTTCCGTTTGTCTGTGTGAGCTTTGAATTACTGTGATTTTTCTTTGAGGAGATTATAATGTCATCGTTTGATTATAACTGGCCAATACGATTGTAAAGTGGGTTTTGCAGTTGCCTCACATCTCTAGGGCTGGGGGGGTTCAAATTCTAACCACACCCCATGTGGGTGGTGTTTACATATTCTCCTTGTGCTGTGTGGATGATTAGAACAGAGGCAAAATTAGGCATGCCAGAATGTAGGGCTATGACACAGAACATAATTACTTTTGATGAACTGCAGCATGTGAGTGCAAACAGTCCTTTGCTGTTTGTTTTTGTTGTCTTTTCTGTCGCTGGCTCAATGAGTGCTACTGTAGTCTCAGTCCACGAAAGTCCGATGTTTGAATCCCACCTCTGCTGTCTGTGTGACATTTGCATCTACTAACCAGGTTTGCATGGGCTTTCCCTGTACCTTTCGTAGTTAAGCAAATGCACTCTCACCCACCCGGGGTGTTGCCTGCCTGGTATGCTCTGTTTCGTGGGACAGCCTTAAAGCTCCGTACAGGAAAAAGGATTGTTAGATATTTGGCTTATTGTCCACTGTAAAGCAAAAAGTGATATTTACTTTCATGCCTTTTTTTTTGGGGGGGGGCAAAAGTGCCACGTTTTCCTTGCAGCGCAGGTGGCACCCAGGCCAAGTAGACGACACACTCTGTCATGTACTCTGAGTGGCGCTCCCTGCACCTTGTGGTCCAGAGTGACCAGGGCCACCTGAGTGTGCTGCACACTTACCCTTCCGCCGTGGGTCGTGATGTCGCCAACGCCGTGGTGCGCCCCCTGGCCCTCAGCTCCCCAGTGACCGAAAGTCTCCTCAAAACGGACAAAGAGGTACGTTTGCGCTCTCAGGATCCGTCTGTCTACTTTCCTGTCCTTTTAACCAAATGTGTGACTTAACTAACCACAGCCCGCACGGCTAAAATGTCAAAAGCACTTTGGCTTGAAATGTTCATCTTCATCTCAGCAAAGAAACTAATCAAAACAAAGGCGCATGCAGTTCATTGTCTTCTAGTCATGCAGTCAGAAGTGAATCCATATACCGAGGTTTCATCATGAGTTTTATTCCAAGGGTTCCTCTTCAGAAGATCTAGCGCTTCGTGAGTAGTGTTACTTGTGATTTATGCCAGTCCCATTGTCTTTTGAGAGCACCTTGCACATGCATATTGTGCAAGGCTCCGTACCTTTCGGCTGCTGCACTTAAAGATAAGAGCAGGAGGATTTCCCTCGTGCCCTCGTGGGTATTCTTGCTCACGGCTTTATCAGGCACTTCCCCAGGCGGTTAATGGCTCCCCCTTCATGGCGGTCCTGGTTTTAGATGTCCTCGTAAGAGGAAGGAGCTGCCCAAATTACCCTTGTCTTGGCTTGGCATATAAACTTTCTTCATGTTTCAGGAGAACAAAAACATCATGTTCTTTGTGGTTGTTTTCCATTCACCCTCTGAACCATCAGTAACACCGGTAATGTTGTTGCTGCAATTTCATATTTATGTTGACTGCAGCCGAAATATTTTTTGCAGGAAGTGTAGGATGTAAAAAATTCAGATTGAACATAAGCTGGTGAAGACATTCTAGCGTGATGTCCGACACGAAGTCCTCACCTGAGGTGACGCTGTCGTTGTAGGTGAAGTGGACGATGGAAGTTCTGTGCTATGGGCTCACGCTACCGCTGGATGAAGATACGGTTCGGCTGTGCGTTGACGTCTACACTGACTGGATCATGGCGCTGGTTGCTCCTCGGGAATCAATCCCTCAGCCCATCATCAAGGAGCCGAACCTCTATGTGCAGACTATCCTGAAACACCTCCATAACCTTTTCCTGCCCAGGTATTTTAGGGTTAGCTGTGCACTTCATGGCTACACACGTGTGTGTGTGTGTGTGTGTGTGTGTGTGTGTGTGTATGTCCCCGTAAAGGGGTTCACCAGCTGTGCTTAAATATTCTGCAGACTTAAGTGGTTAAAGCCATTGCATATTGCCTGGAAGGCAGAACTGATTGTTGCTCAGGCAGCATTTTCATATAAATATCGTTTTTCAAATATCCCAGCAGTCACGTGTTTAGATTCCGCTGTAGTGCAGATGCACGTTTCCAGTGGCCTTGAGCTCATGAGTCTGTTGAGATCACCTCCAGATCTGCTTCTGACTTGCTACAGGTTGGGTGGTGTGTCGATTAAAAACTGTCACTTTTGCTTAAAGGTACTGACGGTTTCAGCTGCTTACTTTTGTTGCCCTCTTGCTGTCTCGCCCCCTTGTGACAGACCTGAGCATTACAGCCCCAGCCACTTCCGCCTTTGCCAGCGGGTGCTGATTGCTGTGCAGAAGCTGGCCCGTGAGTCTGAGAAGATGGTCAGGGAGACATGGGAGGTGCTGCTGCTCTTCCTGCTGCGCATAAATGACACCATGCTGGCCCCACCCACAGTCGGGGGTCAGTCTGCATGGGCCCCGGGTCCATGTGTCCATCTCTTTCTATCTCAGTCGCTTTCCTTTGGCCTTGTTTACAGTACATTTTCCACGACAACTAACCCTCTTGTTGCGTTAGTGGTGTCTGATTCGAAACTTTGAACTATTATATAGTTCATGTGAAAATGTATTTATAAAGGGAAACTTTTAACATGAAAAACGTCGGACAAATTTTATATAAGTCTGCATGGTCTAAATTTCAAAATTACATATTGCGATGTCTACATAAAATCATATTTCTTGTTTACCAGTTATGTACATTATTAGGAGAGATGCACCGATTGTATCAGCCAATTTCCAGTATCTGCCACTACAGCAATCAACCATGTCAGTTGATGTTATAAAAATGTCAGTTGATGTTATAATAACATAAGATGTATACAGTTATATAGTGTTTGGGACTGATGTATGCCAGAGTTGGACTTTTCTTATCAAAAAATAAATACTTTTTCATGTTTTTGGAATGTAGTTTATTTTTTCATTTATTTGGGTGGAGTGTCCCTTTAAACATTATTTAGGAGAACCTCCCAACCAATTGGTATTCGTGATAGTTTTCTAAATAATTGGCTATCAGTATCGGACAGTATTTTCTTATCACTAGTCATCAGTAGAGTCTTATCATCAGTAGAGTGCAGCAAAAACAAAAATCTCATAGTGATGATTGTCATGTAGTGCTGTAATGGAAGCTTTCAGATGGTCACATTAAAACTTTCAGTTCCCACTAAGGATCAAGTTACAGCCCTTATGGTGAGTAGAGGCTAATGTCAATATGTACTCCTATTATTTTCGTAATTTTTTTTCCTTTCTGCACATTTGGCATTTTGTCAACTCTTGGTAGGGGGCATTGCAGAAAAGCTGGCAGAGAAGCTGATCAGTGTGCTGTTCGAGGTGTGGTTCCTGGCCTGCACGCGTTGCTTTCCCACTCCGCCATATTGGAAGACGGCCAGGGAGATGCTAGCTAACTGGAGACATCACCCACCGGTGGTGGAGCAGTGGAGTAGGGTCATCTGTGCCCTTACCTCTAGGCAAGTTGGTAGCTCTTTAGCTGGGAAATATGTTTGTATTGTTACAATGAGTAATTTTCCAGTATTTCGGGCTCAGGCCAATGTCACCATGATGAATATCTCTCTCTCTCTCTCGTTTTCCTCTTTAGATTGTTGCGGTTCACCTATGGTCCCTCGTTCCCCCCATTCAAAGTTCCAGATGAGGACGCCAGCCTGATCCCGGCAGAGATGGATAACGAATGTGTGGCTCAGACCTGGTTCCGTTTTCTGCACGTGCTGAGGTCAGGACCACATAGACGCGCTCGTCGCCGCCGCGCTTGCATACGAACGCTTGAAGTCGGTTGTTATCCGTCTACCTGTGAGCCTGCTACCCCGACCTTGCTTGGGTTTTCCCCATCATGACCACCTTCCCCTTGCCACCTTGCAGCAATCCGGTGGACTTGAGCAATCCCATCATCGTGAGCTCCACGCCCAAGTTCCAGGAGCAGCTGCTGGGCGTCGGCAGTGTTCCCCAGGAAGTCGTCCAGCACGCCTGCCTCAAGCAGCTGCCCCAGATCTTCTTCCGAGCCATGCGCGGGGTCAGCTTTCTAGTTGACGCGTTTCTAGGTGAGAGACCGCAAAGTTCATGGCAAGGCAGAAGTCTTGGCTTAGTTTAGCTTTGCATAGTCATCACATTACTCAAAATTAGGAATCTGTATATAAGAATGAGAAACTTAATTGTCACACAACCATGTCCAAATTTTGCTTCATGTTGGAGACACCATGACAACAGACAACTAATAATTAGAGTATAATATGGGCAAAGAAATATACAACACAGGGAAGTAAATGCCAGTTGGTATATTTTAGGTAAAAATATATGTAATTGTAAGAAACTTTGGAAGCATTTGCAGTTTTCTAGATTTCTAGCTAGAGATACTTCCTAACCATTTCCAATAAAATAAGCTTCAAGAACTCTTCTCCACCTGTCTTCTAAAATTTCTTTTGATTGGGCCATATTGCACTTGAATAGGGTTCTGTTGTGAAGAGCCATTAATAGGCATTGTGTGGTGTTTCTTTAATGCTGTAGGGCAGGACAAACCCAAGCCTGAGTTGATTGGAACGTCTGACTCCAATCACTCTCTTTTGAAGAGCCTATTGTCTTGTACGTTTGCATATTCTTTATTGGATGACCATGATTGTTCTAAGCAATGAAGATGCTGCAGTGTGAGAAGCTTGTTTCTTTGTTATTGTGAGTTATCTGAAAGTTGGGTGACATACTAGGAGCCATTGCATTGGAAGTACAGGTGATGCAAAGGCATCACGGACTCGGATGCAACTGTTTGCAATTTGTTAGCAGACCATCATTGCGGATCATCTGAGCTTTTCCAGTCTCCAGAGTTTTCAGTCAGGCCAAGCTAATTAATAAGGAAAGGGATTGTTCAACTGTAAACTGCTGGTTTAATATAAATCAGGGATAGCTGGTTAAAGGTTTGCTAGCCCATTAGCTTATGAGTTACGGGCTGTGCTCCGGCATGCCCATCCAGATCCTCTATCAGAAGCTCTAGCCTGAGGGCCTGATGTTAAAGGTCCACTTGACTCCTCACTCTTTTTGTTTGCTTGCTCTAGATGTCTTGGTCTCAAAGCGAGCAGATTAGGTCCTGGCTCGTGGTACATTATAAAATATGAACTATAATCACAATAGTAAAGCAAATTGGCACATGGGTATATGAACATAGTTTCTGATGTATCTTGAAGGTGACTCAACTGGCCTAGAGCCATGCAGTAAATTTGTGTGATTTTCTGTTTTAGCTGGAGTAGGATGTATGTTTGCAGTACTGAAAAAAATCCTTAGCTCTGTCCTTACATTTTCTTTTAGCGTTACTTGGTTGCTGGGTAAATTTTATCATGGGGGAAAAAACACTTGGCATTTTCAGTGAAGTGTTTTTGCACAGACTTAGTCTCCTTTCTTACTGTAAGTAAGGTGTTTCCCCGTCTTCCCTAGTTACATATTAGGAGACTTGTTTGGTTTAGGTCGCCTTGGAAACATTACACTCAAAGAAGGACGATGTCTGTGGTCTACAGGAAGGTCTATGGGTTGCTTGAATGAACAATATATAAATAATACTTGTTCAGATGGAATATTTGGTGAAAGTTAAGTGTTAAGTTCCGGCCTAAATTTCTGGTTTGAAGTACCAGAAATATCCTGCGTTTGGAATAGTCCCCACCTTTGGCTTAATGTTTCTGTTCCTCTGATAATTTTTCCATATGTTTTCTAGCCTAACATCACTGTGTATAGATACGTAGGCTTGTTTTTTGCCTTTATAATTTTTGCCAGATGTCCGTAACCTTTTGTTTCTGACCTTTGGTGAGCAATACGGTCCCTCCTTCCTGTTTTGTAGTTTGCCGTTAGTGTTTCTCTTCTGCTAAGTGGAATTTTTTTTGTCTGTTTCCCTTCCTCAGGGGTAACGGTGTCTAAGAGTACAGTATGTAATGGACTTCCTCTTTTAGGTATTGCATACCTGAATAAGCTGGATGAAGCGTAACACTGTTTTACTAATGCTTGTGTGAATGGAAGGATTGTATGTTTTTCAGACATAAGTGAAAATTAAAGTGTGAACAACTAAAAACCATATACTAATCATTAGCATTAGCACTTCAGTAACCCCCTCACATTAAAATTGATTTGAGTGATTGAGTGATTTACTGGGGTTGATTTATTTTTCAGAATCAATCAGAGATGCTACAGTATTATTATTTTTATTGTTTTTTTTTTTGTTTGATTTGTGTGACTAATAGTCTTCTCCACATGTCACAGTGCCTAAGAGCAAATACCAGCAGACCTGTTTCTTACAGAACAAAGTGGCATTCCTGACTCAAACACGGCTGGTTACGCTGTGAAACTGCTGCAATTATGCATTCCAGTACCTGGAATTTCTCTAAGAATTGAGCTCCTTGGTCTACACATTTACCACCTGTGTTACTATAGTAACGCACACTTACTTCCTGTTCCACTTGCCGGAAAGGTTGGCCTGTACACAACGTGGTCAGGTCTGCATGCCTTGTTCTTCGCTGCGGGGTCAGGAGTGCCCTTCCAAATCCCTTCCCCTTGAAGCTCATTTGCTGAGGTTTGGGGTTATTCACTGTAGCTTTCGGGCGACCTTTACCTCTAACCCGGCTGCTGTGCTCTTGCATTGTACTTTTCCTCCTGTCTGTTTATTTTTTCTGTTGTTTGGGTATGGGGGCCATGGCTAACACCACCAATGAGATTAATGTTCCTAACTCTTTATAATAAGGCAGGACCAGTATGTTTGTGGTAATAACAGGGTTTTCTCTCTCTTGCTCTCTCTCTCTCGCTCTCTCGTTCTCAATCTCTCCTTCTCTCTCCCTCTCTCCCTGCCCGGTATGCCTCTCTACCTAGGAATTTCTCGGCCTAGGTCTGACAGCGCCCCACCCACTCCTGTCAACAGACTGACCATGCCCCCGCCTCCGTCTACCACCAACACCACACCACCTCACAGTCGCCGGCACAAGCCAGGTGGGGGGGCCAGGTCAGCCAGCAAGTCCTCCACGGTGTGTGGCAGCAGCCTCCCGTTTTGTCAGTAAGTCATCCACCGTGATGCAGACGGCTGAGCGGTTTGTGTCTCTGCACACAGGGAGCCCCAGCTTACCCACCCAAGCTGCCCCATCAGCCATCCTCCACTTCCCCTCTGTCTAGCCCAAACCAAACGAGCTCTGAGCCGCGGCCCCTGCCTGCCCCAACACGGCCAAAGGTCAACAGCATCCTTAATCTGTTTGGCCAATGGCTGTTTGACGCTGCTCTGGTGCACTGTAAGCTTCACAACGGAATGAACCGGGACAACAGCATGACTGGTAGGAATGTTTTTTTTTTTTTTTTACCCGCACTGAGAATTTACCCCCGGCTGTCAATGGCTCTCAACATAGAATAGATACAGACTCTCCCTGGGTTACGTTGGTTTGTGTTACGATATTTCAACTTTACTATGGGTAAATGGTTTTTCACTTTTAGTGCATTATTCAATAAACTGACGTATTCAACACTTAATGATTTTGACGAATAGTATGCTAATATAAGTATTCTAAGCATGTTTAAGGTAGGCTAGGATATGATGTCTGCTAGGTGTATTGTATTAAAATGAATTTTTTCCTTACAATATTTTCACCTAACAATAGGTTTGTCGGAACATATCCCCATCGTAACCTGGAGAGAGGCAGTAAATTTAAGACACGACAATGGTCACATCCAGTTCTAGTCAAGTTGACATATACAACATGCATATGTGATTGCATAAATGAATGCAATATGTTCAATGTAATAAGGAAAGATTGTCATTTAAAACGCAGAGGTATTAGGTAGATTTGGGGATGGCAGTCTCCTTCGCCAGACACATCACTAGTAATAAGCGTGAACTCTCGTGTCTGTGGGCTCTTTGCCCGTCAGCTTCCGCGTTCATGGAAAGGCGGCTCACTCATTTCCGGTCTGTGAGAAATGGCATTGGTTTATACATGCTGTTTACAGGACTTGCCAAAACTTATGATCGACGACATGCATCGCTTTTTTATTTCATGCCTGCATGAGTTTAATATCTGCTTCACTAGCTAAAAAATGCTAGAGAGATAAGAAGGGCAGTCTGTAGTGTTTTTTGAAAATTCGTGGAATAACCTCATTCCGCTCAGAATTTTCCCCTCTTCATTTTCCCCTCTTCATTTTCTTAAGCTATTTTCCGTCCGACAGCATAAGCTAAACACTGTCTCAACCCTTCAGAAGCTCCCGTTATCGCTGGGTTGGGCCCATTCTCCCACACGACCCACTTTCAGGACCGGCACTTATGTTCAAAACGCATAAATTTTTGCCTGCTTTTCAGAAGTGACGGCAACCTTTGCAGGTACAGTCTTATTTACACCAAGCTCACCCTTCATGAGTCTGCAGCTGGGGTAGGCCGGCTTGATCCTGCAGTGCCGATGTCCAGTGGGTTTTCCATCCTACCTGCTCTCTGAGTCACACCAGATTAGTATAGATCATGGGTAGTTACTGTACTATCTTGTCTCGTTTGATATCTTAGAAAGCTTAAGAACTCTCCAGCTGTGACATTTAATTTTTATTTCCTGTTGCGCCTGTTCCTATCTGACCTGGCTTTTGCTGTTGCACAACGAACCCTAATGGAATAGTTTTGAACAATTCCTTTGGCTACCAGTGTTAGAAGGCTGCTTTTGATACAATAAATACAGTATGTGCACTGTGCACATACTATTCTTTCCATTTTTATTTGTATTATTATGCAAATTCTTTCTTATACATCTTGTAAGTAGGAACACCAGCTTCTCCCAAACTTCAGTGCTTGTTTTTGTTTTTCCTCTCGCCATTGCCACCACGTTTCCTTTAGTTTTGAACTTTTGTTGATGCAGAGTCCCTGCCGTTGTGCTGTTATCCTCAGGAAAAGGATGTGGGGGTGGGGGTAAGGGGGGAGGGGGGGGTGAAATGTGTCCACTTCCTTTCTCTGTTTCTAGCTGGGAAAGATTTCTGGCTTGATGAATCTGACCCACCCTGTAATTAACTACTTTGTGATTGTGACCTATATCCAGTGAATTTACAATAACCAACATTTTATTATCATCTTATTAGCCTTTTCCTCCCTCTTCTGTGTTTAATACATGGAGTGAATGTGTGTTCACTAATGGCTGCCTATCAGTTTTCTAGGAGCTGACAGACACTTTGTGATTCTCCACGTGTGTCCTGCGCTGTTTGGACAGAGGATGGTCGTAGGCCTGTCACGATAACAAATTGTGCTGGACGATAAATTGTCCCAGGAATTATTGCGAGAAACACTATCATCGCAGTGATGTCATATCCACCAGTGCGAAATACGACTCACTTGCTTCCGGTTTGAGTAACTATGAGCACAAGAAAGGATAAAGTTGTGTTTCAGAAGCTAAAAAACAGTAATAATAATTTCCTAAGTGCACCATGTCCTCAAAACACAATCGAGTTTTAAGTTTACACGCAAACCTCTGGGTGATTCAGCAAATCCAACACATTTATACTCACGTTTCATATATTTTATTGCCACATTTTACTTTACCAGTTATAGTGAACACGTCTGCCCGGGCGAAATTTATAATTATAACCAGATGATCATCAAAACCGATTTTTTTTTCCTACATGACACGTGTATAATGAATAATAGGTCATAAAACGGACCGTGTCACTAATTTTTAGTACTGTTTCAAATGCTTTTAAAATTACAGTACTGTACAAATTATTGATCTGTGTATAATTAAAGTACACTATATAATACAGTATAATACTGTACCTCTATTCAATTTTATTTATACATTGTCTGAAAGCGTTCGCTGCAGCATCTCCATGGCTCATTTTATGGTGGTTTATCATAAGCTTTGATGAGTCTATATAACAAAAATCTGAATATTGAACAGCTTTAATTAGAACTCTGACAAAGTACCAGTGCTGTCATACTTTTACACTACACTGTCTTGCTTCTTCATGGATCTGAAGCAGCAACCTCTCCTGTTCCCGTGTTTCTGTTTGAACTAAAAATAGCAAATTAACACAGTTTAACGCAATGTGTACTTAAGTACATATAGAACATACCAAGTTAAACATTCTCTGCTAGAATGACTGGGGATGTTCATAATTAAAATTCATTGCCGCACGCATACATACACTTTCACTGTCCGGGAGTAACGTCTATTAGCGTGAGCTATAGCTAACACCAGGCACAGAGTTGAACGAATAAGACTCCCCTTCGTATCCGGGAATGAAAGAGAAGGCAAACATCTTAAAGCCCTTCTCTAATTTACTCGTTGGTATTTTGGGGAAGGATTTACAAAAGTGATGTACGTCGTTGATCATAAGTTTGGGCAAGTCCTGTAAACAGCATGTATAAACCAATGCCATTTCTCACAGACCGGAAATGAGTGAGCCGCCTTTCCATGAACGCGGAAGCTGACGTGCAAAGAGCCCACAGACACGAGAGTTCGTGCCGCATTACTAGTAATGTGTCTGGCGAAGGAGACTGCTCTTTGAGCAAACTATTTTTAGTGAACGATGGGAACTGGCTCCGGTTCAAGAGCCGTTTTATTTATCTTTATTGAATTGCCTGGGTTTTTGTGGTGCCTAAACATAAAGAATAACAGTGACTGGAACACGTTCTCTTCTGAAAAAGCCCGCCCAATGGACAGCATCTTATTTTTTAACAAGCTCAAATCAGGTCACATTAATCAGCGTGAGGTTAAAGGAAGACAGGGACGGGTTATTAAAAAGAGCCGTTAGGGAGCCGAAATAGTCGGCTCTTCTTGGTGAGCTGAGCCAATTGAGCCGGTTTGCTAAAAAGAGCCGATATTCCCATTTGGTAGAGAGAGACACGAGAAAAACAAACAATCATGCAAATGAAAATTATCGCGAGCGGAAAAATGATCAACCTCATTTTAATTATCGTGCAATTATTTGATTAATCGTTTATTGCGACAGGCCGAGACGGCCACAAGAGCCACAGCTTTGTTTCTTTTCGCATTTACTGTCGGTGACACATGAAGTGTGGTGTTTTCATTTCCCTGACCGGCCATGTGGACTCATCCAAATTAGCTGCGGGACAATAAAAAACATAGAGATTAAACTTGACTTCCTCTTAAACTAATATATAGACATTAGGTGTTTTTGCACGGCAGTTCCAGAACCTTATCCCTGGTTACAAGTTTCTGGGCTGTCTTGACTGGGGACTTTTTTTAAGTTCCTGGCCACTTTCGTGTGTCTCTTTCATGCCCACACAACAGAATTGGGACCTTTATGCTGAATTAGCATAGGAGACACAAAAAGCTGGTAGGTTAAACTTCACACATAAATTGAAACTACACCACCATGCCAAAGCAATGGGGAATGAACAAGTCGTTTTGCTAAATTATCTGTTACTTATTTGTTAGGGAGTGATTGCGAGCTACACTTGACACAGCCTTTTATTTATGTTTTTCTCATACTGCCCACAACACATTTATATATCATTATTAAATCTGGCTGGCAGATTGATCTTTCGGTTTCACAGAATTGAAAAACAGTTTAACCACCGACATCAGTGATATTGGACAAAAGTATATTGATTTTCTCATTTAAATTTTTGATGCACACAAGCAAAAAATATATTTATTAAATGTAACTGAAGTACAAAAATGATTGTCTGCTCACTTTTGCTCTGCTAGTATTATCTCTCTTCCCCACACTTCCATGTAATTTTGGAGTTATTGGCAGTGCTTGTGGTCAAACAGTCAGCAAGCTATTGCTAAGCTCCTCCCCAGTAGTTCATATTCTAACAAAAATATCTAGTTGGTGTTTGAATTCTGGGATAGCATTTGAAGACCAATTGTGTCAGAGCGACACAAGGCTATTCCATTTGGAAGGCCCCTACGAATGCAGCCTTATTCTCTCGCCTGAATCCCAAGATTCATTGTATGAACCTTTGAAGGACACAGCCAGCAAAGGGTACATTTAAAGCCCTTGTCTGGAGTAGATACTAAAGGGGTCGGGAACTGCCTCAGAGGAAGTACAATCGGGTTTATAGCGGAGAGTTCCTGCGATGTGAACCTGACAAGTTCCTAGTTCTGGAAAAAAGTTCTGTTTCTGTGGTGTGAAAGCACTTGTTTACAGCTTCTCTCTGTGTTACTGTGTTACTGTTAAGAGTTCTTCCTCTGATAATGTTTGTTCTGTATTTTTGGGTGTGTTTACGGCGTTAGCTATTGAATAATTTATTGAATTATAACCAATTCTTTTATTGGAAAGCACTGGCAGTCCAACTAGTCTCTTCAGCAGCAGTGTAGAACAGCTTCCCTCTTAGTGTTACCTTTGTTAGATGTCCCAGTGGGAGACGCGGTTGGTTTCATTCAGCTTGTGTCTTCTGCTCGCCCCATCAGCCCTGGCCACCCAAGCTGGAGTGGAGCTGCGTAGGAAGGGCTCCCAAATATCTACAGACACTATGGTCTCCAACCCCCTGTTTGACGCCAATGAGTTCCCAGACAACTACGAGTCAGGAAGGGCGGAGGCATGTGGGACACTATGCAGGATATTTTGTAGCAAGAAGACTGGGGAGGAAATTCTTCCTGTCTACCTATCCAGGTAACTTTCAAAGATGCCAATAAACCAAGATGAAGACTTAACCTTAAATTTTCACAGGTCTGTTTTCGATTTAATAGTAGTTGAACCTGGCAATTTCTTCATCAACTAAATGGAGACGTTCTCTGCAGGTTTTACATGGTTCTTATCCAGGGTCTTCAGATCTCCGACTTCATCTGCCGCCCTGTGTTGGCCAGCATTATCCTTAACTCATCTGCTCTCTTCTCTTCTGATCTGAAGGGGATCAATGCCGTGGTCCCTTACTTTATCTCTGCATTGGAAACTATTCTTCCTGATCGGTGAGGATTATTATTTACATTAACCTGTTTCTTAATTGTTTGCTGGCACATTGCTTGTGTAAGTAACGACATAGCCTGAAATCTTCAGAGTTGTGAGACTCGATTCTCTCCTTGTGTGTGCATGTTCTTTCCAGGTTTGAGTGAGTGGGTTTTTATAGTGTGCATGCATACCCATTCTGTTTTGGGTGTCCCCTGCCTTGCGCTTTGTGGGATCCACTCCAGGGTCAATATGACGTTGGATAGATAGATGGATGTACATTAATTATATTGGGTGGAGCCTCAACTCATCATCTTGGTAATTTGAGACCGCTGTATAATTTTGCTAGCTTACGTTACTATTGGGCAGATGGTTTCTCTTTGCTTATCTTTTTTCTATTCAGTGGGATATGTAATTTTTATTCAAAATATTAATATGAGTCCTTAAGCATTACCAATGGTTTTGTTGAGTGAGTCAAACACATCGAAAGTCTTGTTCTGTTGATGAGCTGCCCGTTAGGTCTTTGGGTTGAAGGTCCACAGAATGCTCCTGATAGGTTTGGATTCCTATCTTCAGGGAACTCTCCAAGTTCAAGACGTACATTAATCCCACGGACCTGAGAAGAGCCTCCATTAGCATTCTGCTATCATTGCTGCCCCTCCCCCATCATTTTGGAAACTTGAAGTCTGAGGTAATTTGGTAAATCTCTTCTGTTATCTAACGCTTTTGGAGCCACCTGGAGCTCCTTAATTAAGGTCATGCCAATGCTTCTGCTGCGGCTTGTTTGTTCAGTGGTACTGACCCATCAGAGGGCATGATGTTCAAAAGTAGATCATGATTAGCAGGTGTGTCATTCATCTAGTACTTCATCTAGTATGGATCATAAAGTCCAAATTCATTCTTCCTGATTTTTCCAGGTTCTTCTGGAAGGAAAGTTCAGCAACGATGACAACGCGTATCATGACAAGCCTGTGACATTTCTCTCCTTAAAACTGCGTCTGATTAACATTTTGATCGGTGCCCTGCAGACTGAGACTGACCCCCACAACACACAGATGATTCTGGGTTGGTCCCCATTGCCATTTGAATTATGACTGGAGATATATATTTATTTAATTAAATTTTTTTGTAATTATTTTTTTATAGGGGCGATGCTGAATATTGTACAGGACTCTGCAGTTTTAGAATTGACGGGGACCCAGGCTGAACTGGTAATGGCTTATTTGGCATCCTGAATGGCAGTCCCATGTTTTACCCAATTGCCGTTTCATGACACTTACTTACAAGGAGCCAAGTTGACCTGGCTTGTTTGGCTCTGTGGCGGACGTGGTTAGAAACCCACGGCCCTTTCCCTCGGCAGGTGCCGCAGAGCAGCGTTGAGGGCTGCCACATGTCAGCAAAGAGCCACAGGAGGAACAACAGCGGCATCAGCTCCACTAGTGGGGGGAGCTCTGATGTCACCTCCCCAGACAGTGAGCGGCCAGCTCAGGCTCTCCTCCGGGACTATGGTACAGTACCCACTCAAGCAAATGTTGGCAGCCGTTTCAGGTCTTGTCTCTCTTGTGAAATTTGTGCAAAATTTTGCTGGATTTGTTTGCAGTTTTATAGTATGTTGCTATATATGCTGGGTGTATCAGATCATTTAAACTGTATTATAGTAGTTTAACCCTAAATCCATACACTGTTTATTTCTTATTTCCATAGCTAATATACATACAGAAATAATTTGTATGCTATTCACCCTTTTTTTTAAGCAGTCATGGCAACTGTGATTTGGAGATGTAAACAAAAAAACTCTGGGTAAAAATGCACATGACCCAAGCTTGATTTTTTTGTGTTATGTTTGGAGTGGTGCTGTGCCATTTAACCTGCATAAAGACGATTTTATGAGTATTATGATGCTCTCTGCTATAAAAATGTAACTGTAGACGCTTGTTGTGATGTGACCTTCCAGACAATAGACTGCTACATTGGTAATAGCTGGATTTGAACACTCCCATACAAACAAAAGCATCTCATTTTCATGAAAAAAGTTAAATCTGCACTTTGATTTTGCTTTTTTTCCCATGGTTAAAGAGGCTGGATTCCTCATAAGATGCCCTTTCATTTTCAAGCAATGAAAATGGCAGCCATTTTGGGAGGTCAGGTGGAGGCATCTGGAAGTACTGATTGGAGTTTTTATGCACAATGCAGTTAATGAGGACTTAGGGCTGCCGTGATTACTCCATGTAGTCGATGGTGTCTGCCGAAGATGTGTCAATATTTTAAATTAACACATCGTTTCTTAAATTATTTTGATGAAATCGCCATTTATGATTTCTAAAATGCTTCAGTTAATTATAGCAAATGATTTCTTTTAATATCAATATGTAATTATTGGAGTAGTTCAAATTGTCACAAAACAAAAAGGTGGTTTTACACTGTGCAAAGTTTCAATGGCGTACCACAGTGGCATTAGCACTATGTATGAGCGACTGAAAAGAACCACCAGAGTAGGCATAAGTGTTGCCTACTCATATTTATTAAGTTACCATTAGTATGCAAAGTTTTTAAATATCTTCTTTCCTTATGGTTGCCAAATACACTCATTATGAAACCCATAGAGTTGTATGCCTGTTACCATAGAATCTTAAATAAGCGTTTGAGAAAATGCTGAGGCTAAAATTTAGACTTATTCTACTGTACTTTGATTGACTTTAGCTGTGTTTTTGCGTTGGGCTTGTTGGGACCAGTGTTATTACCGTAGAATAAAGCATCAATCAGCAAACAGTACTGCCGTCTCACTGACTTTTTACCTAGTTTAGCCACAATATCTGCTCTTTTAAAAGGTGATGTAGTTGCTAAGCTGTAACCTTCTTCACCACCAATTCAGTGCTCATCATTTCCATGATATACCAAGATAGTAGCATGTGGTGCTCCACTAACCAATTTAAATAAGCCGTAGAATTTATACAGATTACTAACTTTTGCACATCAGTTGGCATCTTATTAATATTTTAGGCATACCGCTTATGGAATTGTGGGTGAAGGTAATGTGTGTATAGTACAGAGAACCCAGTGCTCATTATCTAAAGCTGTGCAATGACATACAGTTTGTTTTTGTCAAAATAAAATTACAGTACCTTAAATTAAATGGTCAACTTGATTTTCTTGAGGAAAATGAATCGCTTAGATTAATTAACCATTCGGTAAAATAGTCAATAGATTAATCCATAGGAAATTTCTGTTAGTGGCAGCCCTAAGTTCATCTTAATGAACAAATTTACTCATGGCAATAGTAATCCATCCATCCATCCATCTATTTTCTGAAACTGCTTGTTCAATTCAGGGTTGGGGGGGTTTCAGTGTCTATCCTGGGGGTTACAGGTGCAAGGCAGGGAACAATCCAGGATGGGGACGCCAACCCATCGCAGGGCAGTAGTACTCAAAATCAAAAATCATTCTAGAATTTTTTTTACTTTTAAAACTTAATTTTAACAATATTTTGTGTGTTTTGAACTAATGTATGGCTACTGCTGTGTAACTTACCCATCCTGCTCACAATCTGTAGAAACTCTCTTTGGTTTGGACCTGTCGGTTGTGTGAAATACCTTTCTGTTGTCGTTACCATCTCTTGGCAACTTATATGTTGAGCCTGGGGTACATTAATGATGTGGAATTTGACAGATTTTCTACAAAGTGGCATTTGGATTGGCTCGTCTGCTTTGTATGGCTCTGCTGTTGATTACTAATGCCTGACGACACTCGTCTCTCCTTGCCTGCTTGTTTGCGGGGCTCTGCGGGTCCCGCCGTAGCTCTTCATACAGACACTGCTACCGGCCTGCTGATTCGGTGCATCCACCTGGTCACCCAGAGGCTCAACTCCCAGTGGAGGCCCGACATGAGCATCTCACTGGCAGCTCTGGAACTACTGGCCGGCCTGGCTAAGGTACCGATTTCTGTGCAGGCTGTACTACACGCCTGCAACAGTACGCGGTTTGACGTATGGTTGCCCAGTTTGTATCTCTTTGGAGTCATCTGATATACAGCGTTTAAATTGAAACGCGCCTCAGGTTTGTATTCTGCTTCCGCTGTTCAAGTTCAAATGAAAGTTTGATCTTGAAAAGTGCATTTTCGTACATCATGAAAGGCACAGAGCCTCGGTCACATGACTTCCTGCCGGCTGTTCATTCCCTCACGCAGGTGAAGGTCAACGTAGAGTCCTCGGACAGGAAGCGCGCCGTCAGCTCCGTGTGCGGTTACATCGTGTACCAATGCAGCCGGCCGGCACCCCTGCACTCCCGGGACCTGCACTCCATGATCGTGGCGGCCTTCCAGTGCCTGTGCGTGTGGCTGACAGAGCACCCAGACCTGCTGGATGAAAAGGTATGAGACGCGTCTCCCACAGCGCCACCATGACTCAGCCCGGCCACCAGGGCGGCGCTGTGAGTTATCATTCTCCCATGTCTCCGTGCAGGACTGCTTGATAGAGGTGCTGGAGATCGTAGAGCTGGGGATATCGGGGAGTAAATCAAAAGCCGGTGACCAGGAAGTGAGGTACAAGGGTGATAAGGAGCACAACCCCGCCTCCATGAGGGTCAAAGATGCGGCAGAGGCCACGCTGTCATGGTGAGGGGGGTGGGCCTGTTTTTTTTTATTTTTTTTTTTTTTTTTAGTGATACATATTTGGTTGTAAACAAAATAAAGAACCCACAAAAACACAGGAAACAAAACGAAACCAAAAAACAGGT
>JABFDZ020000131.1:265853-286374 GCA_019775955.2 Pollimyrus isidori
TACCTTCTTCCCCTGGACTTGCTTCAGTAGCCTTGTCTTACCTTCTTCCCCTGGACTTGCTTCAGTAGCCTTGTCTTTCTTCCTTCCCCTGGTTTTGCTTCAGTTTCCTTGTCTTTCTTCCTTCCCCTGGTTTTGCTTCAGTTTCCTTGTCTTTCCTCTTTCCCCTGGTTTTGCTTCAGTAGCCTTGTTTTATGTCATTCGCCTGAATTGTGCTTCAGTATAGCCTTGTCTTTCCTCCTTCCTGTGGGCTTCAGTAGCCTTGTCTTACCTCATTCCCCTGGAGCTCCAGGCCAGGCGTTTGGTTTTTTCAGCTTTGCGGTTTAAATAAAAAATAAACAAAACCACAGTGGTAACTAGGGCAGTGCTTTCACATAGTAATTTTCATACTGTACAAGACTGCTTTTGGATACAGAGAAGAATATTTTTAAAATTCTGGGACAGAACCTTGGCTTTTGTTCCAGAGAGTGCTCAGATATGAAGATATCACTTACCCTTGTAAAATTCTCCAATTTTGTAAATCCACACAATGATTTTTGAGTCTGCCTACAAATCAACAACAACAATAATAATACTAATAATAATATATGTGATGGATGAAAATTGTATTTTTGTAAAAGGATACAAAGATATCTTAGACAGCAACCCAGATAATTTGCCTTTTATGTGTTCTTGCATTATGCAGTCCTTCATACTTTCAGTACCCAGATTTGTATCATAAGCTATAGCATTAGCTAAGTAATATATAGTTAGAAAATCTACTGCACTAAGGATACAGTTAAAAGAACTTTTGACTTATAATAGTATCCCTCCACTGGTTTTAGATTGTGATGGAAAGCCTGGTAATCTCTGAGAAATATGTTGTGTCTATTCATATTTGTTGAATTATCCCGAATAGGCTCTGCAGATGAGGAGACACTAAGTGAACTTTGTGGAGATTGTGTTTGACAGAGGCCTCACATTTAACTGGGTATTCTAGAGGATCACTTACAGAGCTCTCTGTCGCTTCTACTTGGTGCGTGACGAGGCTTGCAGCCCTGTGGGTGGGCAGCCTTGGTTGTGACCCCCCACGTCTGCGTTTTGTAACCTGGTGAAGCAGGATATTGAGGTCGTCTGGGAGCCCCCCACCCCCCATCTCAGCCAAATTTGGTGCAATCTGACGAGTGATGGAAGCAGTCTGCAGCCTTTTAATGGATTTGGCTACCCACCGTTTTACCTCATGCAAAACCATATTAACAGTAATTAAATAATAAATATTAAATGTTAAATGTAATTAAATGTTCTTTCAAATGTACCTCATGCAAATTTACCCAAATTGCCTGCAAGTTTCCACACCTAAAACTTTAAGTCACCTAGAAAGTGACATTACTTGGCAGTAAACATTGTCCTCAGTGTGACATATTGAACCAAGTCTTGCATTTCAAATCAATGAGCTATAGTTGGACACCTACTGTAGATCTATCACACAATATGCTGTCTATGGTTTTAGCCTTTCTTAACTAATAACCATTCTCATATTTTAACTTTCAATAATATTGACATGGAAAGTACATTATGTTGAAAAATGCATGGCAGGACCTTGTCAGTATGGTTCTCAATGTTTTACCTTAAGATGGCAAGACTAAATTGTAATATCATGGGAAAGGGTGCAAATAGGGTTACAAGAATGATTCCTGGTCTTAAAGGAATGTCTTATGAGGAGATCTTAGCTGAGCTGAATCTGTTCAGCCTTGAGCAAAGGAGACTAAGGGGGGGGGGCATGATCCAAGTGTATAAGATTCTAACAGGTCTGGATGCTGTTCAGCCAAATGACTATTTCAATGTAAGTTTAAATACTAGAACTCATGACAATTAGTGGAATGTAGAGGAAGAATCTGAGGAAGCACTTCTTAACACAGCGTGTCATTAGAGTATGGAATAGTCTTCCTGCTTCCTGCAGGCTAAAACCCCGGGTTCCTTTAAATCAGAGCTAGATAAGATTTTAAAAACTCTGAGCTTTTAGTTAAGTTCTCCCAAAAAGAGCTTGATGAGCTGAATGGCTTCCTCTCATTTGTAAATTGTTTCTGTTCTTATGTTTGTCAAAATGTGTTATTTTTTTTCAAAGTTTTTCTTTTGCTGTTATGGAAAGTGTATTTTAAGGAGTCCCAGGAAAAACTATGTTTTCTTTTTTTTCATTTTTGGAAATATTATTTTGGTGAATTGCCGTCTCACGCCACCCTAAACATGCCGTGGGCAAAGCACTGATTTTTTTGCAAGAAGCAATGCAGCGTAACATGAAAAGTCCGCAGTCGGCACATGCAAGCAAAAAATCCTCCCTCTGTCGGCACTTTCAACATTCACTGTTAGTGTCTCTCAGTTTGCACAACAGTTATGCGCCATTGTGTCCGGTGGGGTCCCACGTCGTGTGACAAGCCAAACACCGAACCTTATTTCACATCTTGCCATCACTTTTAGTACGGCACCTCTCAGGGTATCACTGTCCCCTCGCATTCTCGGAGTCAGCTTGCTGCCCCAGGGTGTCCGTACATGGTGTTTGCAAGTTCTCATGAATGTGTGGGTTTCAGTAATGTGTGAACCTGTGTCCTGTGATGACGTGGCATCCCATTCGGAGCATGCCCTGTCTTTTTAGAGAATGGCTCACTGCAGCCCTATGTTGGTTAAGCACTTAAGGACTGGTGCAGTTTTTATGCTTCTTTTTATTATTAATTAATTCAAACTACAAAAGCAGGCTGAGCATGAAATAACTGAGGATGATGCCAGAAGATGTGTAAGCAGATTTTTTATTTTTTCTGGAAAAAGTTTGAAAGTTATTTTTGGTGTTCTTTTCATTTCAGTGAGCTGATTCTTACAGCCCTTCTGTTCCTCCACAGCTTCCTGTTGGTCTTTTCCTGTCTCGTTCTCTCCGTCTTCTCAACAATCAAGGAGTACGAAAAAAGCTCTGAAGATGCTCTATATATCCTGGTATGTGTTCCCCAGTGCAACATGACAGAGGTGACCCTCTGTTGAAATATTGTTGTCTTTCCTGTAGACGCACAATCTAATGCAAGCTAATATCAGCTTAAGAGGCAGCGTAATGTATGTATGTAGGCATTCTGTAATGATCTTTTGGTGTAATTTTCTCTCTTTCCTGAAATTTAAACAATGACTCCACCTTCAAGAGGACATAATGGCTTTATGTTTGTTTAATTCATGTATGTGCTATGCTTACTGTAAAAAAATATCTATAGTCATGACCTAGTGGACAGTACCTCCAGGATGGGGGATTTGAATCTCTGCTGTGCTCTGCGTGTGTGGGATTCACCTGTGCTCCCAGTTGGAGGTGGTGTGGCTCTCTGCCTGTGATTGTAAGGTTCCCGGCTCGGGTTCTGTCCTTAGCGGAATAGTTACATGTTCTATGGGCCCTAGAGTGAGGCCCTTACCCCCCCTGAAAGGCTCCAGGGGGGCAGATAAATGGCTGACCCTGTCCTCAGACCTCAGGCTTTGCTCTCAACTGTGTATGTATATATATATAGATCTGTGTGTGTATGTGTGTGTATCAGAGAGCATGATGGGATACGTGAAAAGAAGCATTCTAATGTACTGCCACGGATGGCAAATAAAGCATCATTATGTCACAGCAGTTTCCTCTGGGTACTTTCCAGCCCAAAGATATGCAGTTAAGCTCATTGGTGTCTCTAAATAGCCCCTTTCTGTGTGTATGTGGCCCATGATGGACTGGCATCCTGAGTAGGATGTACCCCCGCCATGTGCCCTATGCTGCCTGGGACAGGCTCCAGTCCCCCTCCCCCAACGTCAGCCTGGCCCAGATAAGTGGCCAGATGATGGATAGATATATTTATAGCACACAACAGCTTTATTATATAGGCAGAAGCACAGAGTCCTTCCTTGGGTTTACACTGAGCGAAAGTGCCCTTTCTGTGTATGTGCAGGAAATCGTGACCATTGTGGTGTTCGGAGTGGAGTACATTGTAAGGATCTGGGCAGCAGGGTGCTGCTGTCGTTACCGAGGATGGAGGGGGCGGCTCAAGTTTGCCCGCAAGCCCTTCTGTGTCATCGGTAAGTAGGAGCTCTCCCTGAGGTGCTCCTGTTCGGCCAGGGGGTCGTGGGCGGGGCCTGGTGTGCATCACCTCTGGCCAAACTGCCACTAATGCATCAAGGCACTAATCCTCCCGACTAAGGTAGCAGACTGAACGAGAGCTTGGGAGAGCACTTTGTCTTATTTTTTAAGTTTTGAATTTTGTTTTGAAATGCTCGAATCTGTCAGCTGCTTTTTTTGTTTTCGTTTGCTGGCATTGCCTTTCGTGCAGTTAATGTTAACATCGTTAGAAAGTTACAAAAGCATAGAGAAATAAAATAACACCACAGAGCAAATGCTTTATCTGTTTATTTAGTTGCTGATTTGAAACCCAAGGCGTTGAATCGCTTTTCCCGATTTAGTGTGACACTTTTTTTTTTTTTATGGAAGTAATTTGGGTCACTACGGCACCAAATGAACATGAACAGTCATTTTATTGGAATTGTCACCGCAGTGTCTGTAAACTGAATCAGATGTCTGTCCTTCCCAGACATCATGGTGCTGATCGCCTCCATCTCAGTGCTGGCGGCTGGTACCCAGGGGAACGTGTTTGCCACCTCAGCCATCCGGAGCTTGAGGTTCCTTCAGATCCTGCGCATGATCCGGATGGATCGCCGTGGAGGCACCTGGAAGCTCTTGGGTTCAGTCGTCTACGCCCACAGCAAGGTAACTTGATGGGCTGGAGCACCCTCCTCGACGGGCTTGCACACAAACTGACAGGGTGTGCTGAGCAAATCACCAGATCAGAATCGCCGGCCCTGCCGTACATGCGGTAATGCAGGTACAGAGTATTAAGCATTGCCAAAGACACTCACCACCCATGCTGTAAACTGACCCAGGGACTGCGATTCGGTAAGTGCCTCCAGGGCCTTATGGTCAGGACTGAGAGGCTGAGGAGAAGCAAACGCTCACAGGCCTTTGGGACCTTAACAGCACCTACTGAAATAGGCTACATCTGCAACTTGCACTTAAAATATTTTCTTACACATTTTTTATCTTTACTTTTGAAACACTTTTTATATATTTCTATATTTTTAGTGCTTATTTTGTTTATGTATTACTTTTATTTTGTTATCCTTCTACTTTGTAAATTTATTTTCATAATTCAGTTTTACTGCTGGTATACCAATACATTTATGCATGTGACAAATTGTAATCTTGTCTCTTCAACATCAAGATTGGTCATGTAGATCAATCATAGACAGATCATCTTTGGTTGCAGCGTTGCAATGCATGACACAATCTGTCTCTAGTGTGCGCGCACACACACACACACACTCACACACACACACAAAGAATAAAACACAGCATAGTAAAGTATCAGGCTTCTGCATTTACATTTCCTGATTCATTGTGTCGTGATTCCGGCAGCAGGCCTCTCAGAATGTGACCAGTTTGAATTGCTCAGGATGACAGACTGCTTTGCTACAGGGACTTTCACTTTAAATATGCAAAGCAGTAGGCGGTTATGTTGGCAGAAATACATGGAAAAATACACTCGTGAAAAAATATACCCTTTCATGAAAAAGCATTCAGATGTAGCTCAGTGGTGTTCCCTCAGCACTTAATATGTTGATTTGAATGGTTTTTGTCTGTTTTTTTATTAATTCATAATAAGAATTAATATTTACCGACAAATCAATGTTGAAATGTCATGAATTATTAGGTTACTATTATTATTAATATACATGCCAAAGACTAATAAGCGTAATTAGACTTTTGAGTTTAGATGTTATGGAATTATCTATTCTGCTACAGATGGTGCTTATCGAGTTATAAAGCTACGTGTACAATGATTATCTCTGACCATTGGTGACCTACTAATGAAAATAAAAATAAAAAAGGTATCAGCCCGTATCACTGACAAACAGTAACGTGTTTAGTGTTGTGTGAGCTGTGCACAGTCTTGCAAAACCATATTGAAAACCTGAACTGTAAAATATTGCGGAATGAATAATGCAGATAATTGTGAGCTTTAAAATTGAGCATATCATCTTATTTAATAGCCTTTATGTGGAGTGGGGATACCCAAAGGATGAAAGTCACTAAACTGCGGCCCACTCATCTAGACACACCGAACGTCACTTGATTGGTTTGCATGGTACCTATAATTAACCCTGATGCGCGTAACCCGATTGTTTGACCGCAGCGTGCAAATTAGCAAGTCTTTGATTTGTGGAACATGTGGGCTAATTAAGCAACTAGTGCTGTGGTTTATTTATGATCTAAGGAAGGAACAGGCTGTTATACCATTGAATCTATCATTGCTGAATAAACTAAGGAAATATAGAGGAGCAGATAAACTGCCGCGTGACACTAATGACGTGTTCTTTAAATGGATTACAGGAGCTGATCACTGCCTGGTACATTGGCTTCCTCTGCCTCATTCTGGCCTCCTTCCTGGTTTACTTGGCTGAGAAAGAGGACAACAAGGAGTTTGAAACCTACGCAGACGCACTGTGGTGGGGGCTTGTAAGTCATTTTTATGGTGATGTGGGGTCAAGTGCAAAAGGATGGCTAGTGGGGGGGCTGTAGACAGACCCCGCTTACCGAAATGCTGAGTTATAATGGGGCGGCATTTGGGGGATATATTCTCTTATTGTACTTAATGTCCTCTGCAGGACTAGTCACAAAGCATCACATAAAAACAGTCATCAGGTCCATCTAGTACAATAATTAAATTAATGCAATAACCAGGAAATGCACTGTGTGGTACAGACACAGTCTTCTCCATTGAAGAACTGCTTTCATTATTACCTACTGGGAAAATGTTGCAATAAATCATTTCTCTCTCTGTGGTTTCAGATCACGCTGACTACAATAGGCTATGGTGATAAGTACCCCATAACTTGGAATGGACGCCTTCTTGCTGCGACTTTCACCCTCATTGGAGTTTCGTTCTTTGCCCTCCCAGCGGTACGTGTGTAATTCTTGCCCATGCATTATGTATTGCTGTACAATATATACAATACATTACTAACGGTCAGTGCCAATATCTGTGCCAAAATACGTGGAGCGAACAGAAATGTGAGATGCAAATATAAGAGTGTAATTATTGATATAGAATTGGTTTATGCAATTCATAAAGCTATGAGTACTGGGGATGTGTATTAAGGGAGTATTGCTACATTATTATGTGATCAAATGTTCCAGTTCATTCAAAAAGCAAGTGAAAATGACAGGTTTATTAGGAATTAAAGGTTTATAATATGCTATTTAAAAACACTGGATGTACACTAGATGTCTCCTGATCTCGGCTTGAACACTAATAAAAACCCAAACCCAGATGATCACTAATGAAACCACATGGGGACCCAAAACCCAGTGAATGCTGCTGATATGTACATGTCTGTCCAATCCCCACTGGACACCTGCTAACAGAAGATTGATGTCTTGGTTATAATGTTTAATGGGCCAAAACAACACCGATTGTCAAGTTTTAAAGACAATTAAATATTGTACCATGATTTTATTTATGAATATTTCAATATTTATTTAAAAATGTTTCATAAAAGCCATATCCCTACATGAATCTTATCGTGGTGGAGGGGTTTGTTCATATTGTCGAGTGCAAGTGCCACTAGTAGGGCGTCCCAAGACATCTTGGTCCTAGGTGAGCGGCTAGAGTGGGTGCTTCAAAAAGACTATCACGATTAAGGACCATGTTACCCTGCCTGGACTTGGGAGACCGGGGCCTCCCCCTGGAGCCAGACCTGGGGCAGCATGGGGCTCCAGGGCTCTGACTGTTGTCTGTGTGCACGTACCGAACACCAGTCCAGAGTATCCGGACTTCTACGAGACCTTGAAGAGGGGGCTGGAAGGTGTCCATTGTTCTGCTGGGGGAATTGAATGCTCACGTGGGTAATGAAAGTGAAACCTGGAAGGGTGTGGTTGATAATCCGAGCAATAGTCAGTTATTGGACTTCTGTGCTAATTACAGTTTGTCCATAACAAACGTAATGTTTGAGCATAAGGGTGTTCATAAGTGGTTAGGCCACAATTCTGTAATCATATTTTCGGATTTGCATCCGCATGTTTTGGACACTTGAGTGAAGAGAGGTGCTGAGCTGTTAACTGATCACCACTTGATGGTGAGTGGGATCTGATGGCGGGGGAAGATGCTGGATAGACCTGGTAGACCCAAATGCATAGTGAGGGTGTTCTAGAAGCATTTGGCGGAGGCCCCTGTCTGGAAGTTCTTCAACTCACACTTCCGGCAGAACTTCTCCTCTCTCCCGAGGGACTCAGGGGACATAGAGCCTGAATGGGCCACATTCCGGGACTCCATTGCTGAGGTAGCATTGCAGAGCCTTGGCTGTTAGGTCATTGGTGACTGTCGCAGCAACAATCCCTGAACCCAGTGGTGAACACCAGCAGTAAAGGATGCTGTCAGGCTGAAGAAGGAGGCCTTCAGGGCTTAGTTAACTTGTGGGACTCCTGAAGCAGCTAACAGGTACTGGCAGGCCAAGCAGGAAGTGGCTCTGGAGGTCGCTGAAGCAAAAACATAGTTGTGTGAGGAGTTTGGTGAGGCTATGAAGAAGGACTTTTGGTTGGCCTTGAAAAGATTCTGGCAAACCATCAGGTGACTCAGAAGGGGGGATGCAGGGCTTCACCAATATTATATTACAGCAGGGGTGGAGAACTGTTGACCTCAACTGGGTATACTGTCAGGTGGTAGAGAGCATATTTAGAGGATCTCCTAAGTCCCACTGATACACCTTCCTCAGAGGAAGTAGAACTGGAAGACTCTGAGGCTGAGGTCACTGAAGTAGTAACAACTTTTCAGTGGGAAGGCTCTGGGGGTGGATGAAATTCACCCTGAGCTCTTGAATGCTCTTTATGTTGTGAAGCTGTCTTAGCAGATACGCTTCTCCAACATTGCTTACTTTGTCAGGGACAGTGCCTTTGGATTGGCAGACTGGGGTGGCAGTCCCAGTCTTTAAGATAGGACACCGTAGGATGTGTTCCGATTTTAGGGGTATTACACTCCTAAGCCTCCCTGGGAAGGTCTATGCCGGGATACTGGAGAGGAGATTCTGTCCTTCTCGTGGAACACTGATGAACATCTCTTCACCCTCACAAGGATACTGGAGGGTTCATGGGAGTTTGCCAACCAGTCTTTCTGTGTTTTGTGGGCTTGGAAAAGTTATATGACAGTGTCCTTTGGGGGGTCCTGTGGGGGGTGCTCCAGGAGAATGGAGCATGGGGTCTCATGTTGCGGACTGTCAGGTCCCTGTACAGATGGAGTGAGAGTTCGGTTCATATTACCAGCCGTAAGTAAGACTCACTCCCGGTGGGTGTTGGACTCTGCCGGGGCTACCCTTTGTCACCGATTCTGTTCACAACTTTTGTGGTCTCAGGATCATGTCTTTGCTTTTTGCAGACGTTGGACTGTGACCTGTAGCATGCACTATGGTAGTTTGCAGGCAGTGTAAGGCAGCTGGCTTGAAGATCAGCACCTCCAAATCTGCTAACAGAAGAAATTTAAGTATTTTGGGGTCTTGTTCAGGAGTGAGGGAAGAAGGGAGCAGGAGATCGACAGATGGATTGTGCAATGTTGGCAGTAATGCAGACGCTGTGCTGTTCTGTTGTGGTAATGAGGGAGCTGAGCCAGAAGGCAAAGCTCTCAATTTACCGGTCGATCTACATTCCTATCCTCACCTATAGTCATGAACTCTGGGTAGTGAATGTGACTGCTGATACAAGCGGCCAAAATGAGTTTCCTCTGCAGGGTGGCTGGGCTCAGCCTTATGGAAAGGGAGAGGAGCTCAGATGTTTGGGAGGGGCTCAAAGTAGAGCCGCTGCTCCTCTGTATTGAAAGGAGCTACTTGACGTGGTTCAGGCATCTATCTAGGATGCCTCCTGGATGGCTCCCTGGAGATGTGTTTCGGACATGTTCAACTAGGAGGAGGCTCTGGCCAGACCAAGGCCTCGCAGGAGAGATTGTATCTCTTGAGTTGACTGGGAACGCCTTGGTATTCGCCTGGTGGAGCTGAAGGAGGTAGCTGGTGAGAGGGAAGTCTGGGCATCCCTGTTTAGACTGCTGCCCCCGTGATCTGACCTCAGATAAGTGGCGGAAAATAGATGGATGGATGGATGGATGGATGAATAAAAGCCCCATACTCTCACCATCACTCACACCCTTGTAAAAAACATTTTGTAATACATTGAGGATTCACTCAAAGTCTCATTTCCTATGCTCAATGTTATTGATTTCGATAACTTAGCACCCGTAAAAAGGCATCAATGCTGTTTTTTGGTTTTTTTTTGAGAACCAGCTTATTTTCTGTCCCATAGGGTATTCTGGGTTCTGGGTTTGCCCTGAAGGTCCAGGAACAGCACAGGCAAAAACACTTTGAGAAGCGACGGAATCCAGCAGCTGGCCTCATTCAGGTGAATAATGTACCTTTGCTCCAAGATTTATTGTGTACTATAAAAACTGCAGACTTTGCATCTGATATGCAAAGCAGGGCAATCCATAAGACCTCACTTACGTGCCCAGTAAGAACCTGGACATTATCCCTCCTACAAACAAAGGAACAGGTAGCCATAGTGAAAAGGCAATCTCTGTTGAGTTTAATTAGCTTCTTTATCCTGGCAAAAGATTGTATGTAGCATTCAATATTTCCTTGGCAATTGACAAAGTATCAGGCTCCATTGAAAGACAATGTTTTTTTTCCTCTGAAACATACTGATGTACCATCAATACCGTGTCAAGGAATCTCGTTCAGTTTGATTAAAGATTCCTCTCTGCTGGCATTAGACACAGAAAGCACAAATTATAAGGTGGACTGAGTGAACATATTTCACGCCCCTGTTTTTAGTATCTGTGCACGCGTTGAGTGGGGAATGAGGAATGAATTTTTTACCTGCTGTCGGTGGGCATTTACATCTAGTGAGCTGGATTGTCTGATGGGGCACGTGGATGCTGGTTTTTGATTAGCTCATGGGGTTATCCAATGCTTCTTTGTGTTTGTATTCCAAACCAGGCGGCATGGAGGTTCTATGCTACCAATCTGACAAGGACAGACCTGCAGTCTACCTGGGATTATTATGAGAGAGCTGTATCCGTCCCAATGTACAGGTAATCTGAGGTGCTTGTGCCTCAGATCAGAGCCTGCTTTTACTTGCATGTCTGTAGATTTTGTCTTCCCTGAATGCTTGTAATAACTTTGGCTTTGGGTGGCCATTGAGAGTTTAGTGTTCTGATGGTATTTTTCCTTGAAACGCTGACATTTTTATAGCACAGCGTCACTGAAAAAAGCAAAGCATTAGGCCTGGTGTCAGGTCTCCATGCGGTACTGACTCGATGACATTATGTTATTGATGACATTTTCAGTACAAATCATGAAACAGGCTGCTGTAATTCAGCAATGAACTTTAATTATTTTTAAAAATGGAAAACTAGGGCATGGATCTAATTGCCCCAGACAAATATATCTGTAATCCTGTTCTCCTATTTATGTCTTATTTTGTTTTTCTCATGACTTCCAAGTGATCCAGTTGTTGATGAATTATAATCAGGTTGATGCTGGTTTGCTTTTCCGATTCTCCTTATTGATATACCCATGAATTACTTCTCCATCCTGTATTCAATTATAGGTCAAGAAAAGAGTCGAATTGCACTATACATTACTATATGCATAAAGGTTACTGTGTCCCATTTATTTGATAGAAGAAACATTTTAGTTATTTTGTTGAGAATAACCCCCCCACACCCCCCACTCTGTAGGCTGATTCCTCCTCTGAATCAACTGGATCTTCTGCGAAATCTTAAAAGCAAGTCAGGACTGTCATTCAGGTCAGTGCAAGATAAACTGCCCACGTGTGACTTATACATATTAGACGGTGAACACCTCAGCCCAGTAGGGTACCCATCAATATCCCAATACATTAACAAATAAGAACAAAATAAGATGGAGCTTAATTGATCCCCACTGAGGGAAATTTCCTTGTACAGTACCAGAAAAAGAAAGGATAATGTGATGAGAAATAAATATAAGCAAAAAAAAAGCAATAAACATGTTAAGGATGTGTTTTACATTATATGTAGTGCTACCATTGTATCAGCATGTGCTAAAGTACACTTACATGTGTGTTTTATGTCATTGTTAAGCTTTGTTATACACAGAGAAAGCACTATGGTAGAGCACTTCCCTGCTGGTAAAACCGTGTTTGCTAAAACTGGGTGCAAATGCAATGATGCCCGCTTCAGAATGTGTCTGCTCTGTCCGTAGGAAGGATGCCCAAGCAGAGCCCTCCCCCAGGTCAGTGCTAAAAGGCATGATCAGCCTTTCTCCCAGCTCCTTGAACTGTGCTGTTTTCCAGGCTGTGCTTAAAAGGAAAGGATGCCGTTTTCCTCAGGGACAATGAGTCCCTGTAGACAGAACCAGTGCAGACGGTCATTTCATTTGTAATACAGACCGTTTTTTAAAAAAATATATAAAACTAAGTAAAAATACATTTTGGATAACCCTGCGCCCGGAAGTGCACGCTATGTGCCACGTGATAGGTGTTGCAGGGACTGCGCTGTGTGGCAGTGTGACCATCCCAGTCTCACGGCCACGTCCCAGTCACATCTTCGCACCTAAAAGTCAGTGCGATTATCCTAATCCAAAACCTGCTCATTTCAACTTACCACCTGTCTGTCAGAACAGAACCCAGTCATCAGTTGGGGAAAGTCTGCATGTCATTTCTGATTGCACTCTGTGTAATTACCTACATGTCTCCCCCTTATATCCTTTATATTTTATAACTCCATTTCATTAAAAATGCTAATCTGTAATAGTTAGACAACTAGCTGCACCTTATCTTCACTGTAACGCTTATTTTTTCCTTCAGTGGGGTTTCATTCGTGGTTGTTTCTTTTCTTTAAACTGGTCTATAAACCAGGCTGTGTTTGAAGGGTACTGAAATATTGGTGAAGTCCCACTGTCAGCCTGACAGGCTGAATCGATGTCTCAGCCCTTGACAAATGCGACAAACACAGTGAGATATTCTTATGAATATGAAATACAGCTCCTGCTGCATAAGAGCTGCATAAAAGCCTTCATGAATTCCGACTGATACATATTAAATATATTTCATTTTAGATATATTTCAATTGACAAATTTCACAAGATATATTTTATTTTAGGAACTGGTATATGTGATTAGATAATACACAGAATTGTTACTAGTTGCACATTTTGTCCAACACAAATGCCTAGATTCACACCAATTCCCACGAAAAAGAAAAATCTCTCTGTTATCACTGATATCAAGTTGCATGGATTAAACATTCACATTATTTTGGGGCAGCAACACTGCCCTGTTCAAGGCTGCCACAGCAGGAGGCCTTGCAGGATTCAAAACACTGACCTTCGGGTTACAACTCCATGTGCTTTAGCCTTCACACTACCATTAATCTGCAGGACTTGGCATGTTTGGCAACATAAAAAAAGAGTTTTCCTGCATAACACCCCCTTTCCCCACCTTGTGCCCTGCAGCCAGAAAGTCAGCCTCAAGGAAAGGGTCTTCTCAAGTCCCAGGAACTCTGGGTCCAAGGGCAAAGGCTCGCCCCAGGGCCAGAGCAGGTGCAGATCCCCCAGTGCCGATAACAGCATGGAGGACAGCCCCAGCAAGGTGCCCAAAAGCTGGAGCTTTGGAGACCGCAGTCGCACCCGGCAGGCCTTCCGCATTAAAGGGGCGGCGTCGCGACAGAACTCGGAAGGTAAGGGTAGCTCTGCTGTGTCAGCCTGCCTCATCATTACTCTTCCTGACCTTCGACAGAAAGAAATAAATTATTACTGAAGTATTTGTGAGTGCTTGGTGTGCGTTTGATGTTGTGGTTTGGGGTATGTGGTTCTGCCTCGGGGTGGGTGTATTTCTCAGAATGCTTGGGAGATGGTAAAAGAACAGGTGATTTTCCATTTAGTTAAGGCAGGGGCATATACAGGGGCGGGGTCACAGATGCATAGCCACTAGGTGAAATCTAGTAGGCCCCCTACCCTGTCACTCAGTGATTCAAAACATGTCATTGGCTAATGATGATATTGGCCCCCTGTATGCCCACAGCCTTATAAACAACATGGGATTGTCTCAGCATAAATGTGAGCAGCGGGCTGAATAGAGAAAATGGGTTGTGTTTTGTTCTGTGACCACCTTTCATGTTTATGACGCCGCCCCCGCCTGCATGCCCCGCCTAACCCATTTCGTGTCGGTTCTGCTGTCGCTGAGATCCTGACCCTCACAGATTCCTTTCCGTTTCTCTGTTTGGTGCCATGCTAAAGTGCTGATTGAGATGCAGGATGAAGAATTCAGGCAGAAGAGCTCTCCAGGTCAGGCGATTGAGCGGGAGGTTTGCACCCATTGCGACTTCTTCAGTGATGCACCAAAGCATTTAGCATACACCCCAGGCTTATCTGTAACATAATAAATGTGCTTTCTTTACACAATTAGCCTCCAATTCACATTTCAGGTATGTCGTGTTAACATTCCCTTGCGAGATACTGTGACAATGCTGTAAAGCCAACTATATTAAATGGCTTTACTTTTAATTGTGTTAGCATACAGATATATTTCACGAACAGCAGTTTTCCAAAGTTATTACATAGTGGGTGACAGGTTTATTACTCTTGTGAATTGCATTGCAATGTTTGTTTGTGTTATTACCATATTTGAGGATTTATTATATATATATACCCATATTTATACAGATATTAAACATGATATTAAGGCATGCACCCATCCTTGCATCCACCTGTTATATTAGTGTGGCTCTGTGGTTTTGCCACTCATATATTCACGCAAAGCCATGTACTACAGCAGCCAAGGAAACAGCAGTTAGTACACAAAGTTATATAGAGGTGTCACCTTTAAAATACATACACCTACATATGACATATAATGCTATATAATTATCCATGTTTTAATTATTGCCATTACGTATGTGGATTTTTTACATATTTGCACTGAGATATCATGAACACGATATTGTTTTGATTTTCATTTTACCAGAATTATTCTTATATAGAATACTCGAGACCACCAATGTTTCAATATCAGATTGTAGTGTTTATATTGCACCCTAACCTGTTCTCATAATGCATTGACTCAAATCAAGGATAAATTATTTCAGAATAATGTAAACCCCAATTACTGAAGGAAAAGGTGATTAGAAGGTGATATTATAAATTACATATTAAATTTAATCATGGAAAGCGTACTTGACTTGAGTACTTGATATCAGTGTGAACATAGGTCAAAATTCTACATTCTGAAATAATTATTTTTTTTTATCTCGCGATTAGTATTGTAGATGCCAGTAAACTCACAATGAGCACAATTAGTGCATGCTTTTTACAACATGTATGGTGTGCTTTTGTTTAATTTACTATTAATAAGATCAGGTCACTGATCTTAAAGGTACAGTAGAGTACAGAAACCATTTTGTGATGTAAACCGACAGATGTGACTAGTTCACCCTATTCATAAGACATTGGGAGCCATTGACTCCACTTTTGCGGTTTGCCAATGGAGTCAACAATGGTAGCAGTTGGACTGTACCTTTACTGTAGGTATCATTTTATTTGAACTTAGATTCAGATTATTTCCACAGGAGATGCAAGTAAATGTCTGTTTTTTGTGGTTTGTGATAAAGGAACATTTTAAACTTGAAGAAAGTAAATATAAATGCATTTTTTAATACTATAATGCACATATCCATTTTCTTCAGTCACTTAACAGAATTTATTTATGTCTCTCCTTTCCACTTGTTGCAGCAATTGAAGGGTTAATCAGTAAGGAAACATCACACATCTGCTAGGGGTTGGCCACCAAAGCAAGCAAAACAAACCTAGCCCTATTCGAAACCAGCAGGCAAAACTCAGCTATGCATGCCGGCATTCACAGAACATCCCATAAGCACATGACAGGGCCCCGCCATCCCATAATATACGGTGAAATCCTGAGTAGGCAGCTCTGATGCTGTATGCTCTGAAGGCTGCTTCTCCTGCTTTTCAGCCTGCATGAGGGATGCTAATCCAGTCAAATCACCTTTCCGTTCTGGTGATCACTGTGGGCCCACTGCGGAGAACAGCAGAACAGTGAAACCGCACAGCCCATGATAGCTTCAGTCTCCTTGGGCAGATATGTTGTACTTTCAAGGCTCTGTAGTGTTTTTGAAATTTTTTTCTCCCAAGTTGATCTTAATGGATTCGTTTATTATTGCACTTGAAGGAACGTTTCAACCTTTTTCCCCATGCCGTGTAGGCTGTCGGAGAAGGTCTCTGAAACAGGTCAGCACTGTGGCTCAAAACTATTCACACTCTGGCAGGTCTCCGTTGCCTTGTGAAGAAATTCAATTTCTGATTCGCAGCTATAAAAAACTGAAAGGTTGCAGCCGGTGGGAGCTTTATTAATTTGGCCAGTGTCTGGTGGTATTTAAGTCAGCATTTAAATTCCCATTTAAAGCAGAATCCTCATGTTTATGAGAAACTAGTGGATAATTCTGCACATTACTTTTAATGCGAACATGATCTGGTACGACAAACCTAAATATTCCTTAAAAAATATGCATCAATTATTTTATATGTATTATGTGAAATGTCAGGTAACTCAACTTATACGACATATATATATAACAATTTGGTTTACGGATGATGCCTATTTCACATGCTTTCAATTCTTTTCATAGTCTTAAGAATTATTATAAAGAAGATTATTTAAGCTACAGCTGAGTCAGACACATACCCCAGATGACAGACATAACCATTCAGTTATATGTACATAGTCATAGATGCTGCCTCATTCGAGTGTATAACAGCTGAGTCAGGGAATGATATTTTTGTGCCACAGGGGTCAGGTAAAGCCTTGACTAATAAAAATCGCCTCTCTAATTGCGCTGCGTTCCTTCCCCTTTCCTGCATCAGGAAGTTCTGACATGACATCAGCTCATTAACATGCTCCCTGCCAGGTGTTGAATTACGCTCAAAATTCCTGGGCTCTGCAAGTTAATGGCCTTCCCTTGCTGTTGCTTGGTTCCATGCTGACATCAGACCTGAATGGCTAGAGGTTGGGGAGGGGCGTGTGGGGCTTATTGGCAGCTCAGCAGAAAGTTCAGCCCATACTGACAGCTCAGTTATGATGTCTGGATTGTGTTTTGTAGAAGCCAGCCTTCCTGGGGAAGACATTGCCGATGACAATAAGAGCTGCCACTGTGAGTTTGTGCCACAAGATTTGACTCCAGGATTAAAAGTTGCAATCAGGGCTGTGTGGTAAGACACTCCAATGGCATGTCTTCCATGTTAAACACACTATATTTTGAACAGGGTTACTTAATTCTCATTCAGTTTTGTTTACATTGGCACATATTCAATTAGAGAATTTCAGCCTTTATGAAACAAAATATTCCTCCTTTCAGTAAATGTTTGACATAGATGTACGCATTTTGGAGCATGAGCCTTTCAAACCACATTCCTTATGATTGTTACATATAATAAATATACATTTATTTATTTATGTACCTCATGTTTTTGTTTTTTTTGTCATAATTGTTACTTGAATTTGAAACTGAATATCCAGCATGCATGAAACATGATACACATAACTTGTCCAGTGTTGACGTTTAGGGCTATAAGAGCAAAGTTGTCATCTGATTTTATTTTTCATCATTGTTTATCCATTCATCGACCCATCCATGTATCCATCTTGTCATAACATAGGCAATAGTTAATTGCAATGATAATATCACTCACAGTATTTTAAAAATATCTTAAAACCCAGCAATCCTTTCAGTTATTTGCATCAGACAGCATTTTCTGTGCTTTTAATACAACTGATGCCATTTAACTAAAAGACCCTGCAAAATATGCTGCTGTCCTATTATCAGAAGCATTGCTGAAAGTTTGTAATCTTTCAAACTAAACACTTTTTTCCCTCTCCCAGCATAATGAAGTTTATGGTTTCAAAGAGGAAGTTCAAAGAGAGCTTGAGGCCTTATGACGTGATGGATGTCATAGAGCAATACTCAGCAGGCCATCTGGACATGCTGTCACGAATTAAAAACCTCCAGTCCAGGCAAGATGATAAGCAGCCCAAATTCCTGTATTTTATTATTTTTGCTTAGTGTCTGAAACTTTACTTGTAGATGTGCCAGTGGGTACAACAACTCCGTTTACTATTTTTTGCATGTCCCATGACCCTCTTGTTTGATGTTCATGATGTGTATGTTTCTACAGTGACGTGTCACATTGTGTCTTCCACCTTAGAAGAAGCTGACATAGGATGTAGCATAGGCTAATCTTTACTTTCCAGGTGCCATAATGTTTGTTGGTTGGTGGGTAAGGATCTTCACCATTGCACAAATACTGTTTTAATGTCATAAAACAGTCCAAGTCCATAATTGCTGAACATTTTACCCTCTGAACTTATGTCAAAGCTTCACGATTCCAAAGGGTAAAAAAAACTCTTGGATAAAGTCCATGACTGTGGGAATGTATAAAGGGATTTTCGGATCCGAAAAAGCCTTTTGCATTGCAAGCATGGCGTAAGATTCATTTCCTCCAGTACAAAACAGTCAACACACCCACCTGATCAAACTGTCTTATAAATCCACACTCCAAGAGTTTTCTCAGTCATTGAAATGGAAAAGCTTAACACTAAGTAAACACAAGGCATCCTTTCACTTACCAATAGAGATTTCTGTATGTCAGACACCAGAACACATCCCCATATGTATGTAAATATATTCCAAGGTTCAAGAAGCAAAAGTGGGGAAAAAAATACAGCAACACTTTACTTAAGGCCATGTTTTTAGTAAACTATGAACACATTCATAATGTATTCTAGTGCATATACGGCTATAAATATCTATAAAGAGGCAGAATACATTATAACCATGTGTATTATGCATTATGACTACCTTATGAAGCTCTCATCTATAATGTACTATAGATACCTTTATAATGCATTATAATGATTGGTATAAGCTTTAAGGATGCTTTGTACTGCATTGTAAAGGTATCTGTAGTGCATTATAGATGAAAGCTTCATAAAGCATTCATAATCTATTATAGTCCAATCAGATGGTAATGTTAGTAAGTTAAGCTATGCCATTTAAAGAAAATAGATTTCACCTGACTTACGTGTGGAATATATTTTTACTTATGTCCTTGTCTTCCAGCTAGTCCCTGTTTTTTCCTTTTTCTTTCATCCGATGTCTGTCTTTCAACACACGCGTTCATTATGCATTGTGCTGGTGTCTTCTCTATTTGCCAGGATAGATTTGATTGTGGGTCCCCCTCCCCCCTCAACTCCCCGCCATAAGAAGTACACAACCAAAGGACTCAAAGAATCACCCCAGTACTCGCCTAGGTTAGAATTCACCAGACTGCATCTGTCCTAATAGAGCATTTGTCTCTGACCATCAGCTTAAAAAAATTAAAAGAACAAAAAAACAAAACTTGTTTTCGCTTCCGGCTATGTGGCTTTACATTGATCCAAGCAGAAGAGAAAAGCAAGAGCTAATGACCGAATTATAATAATATTTATCTCCCTTTAGAACCACTCTGAAGGGAAACCATCAGCATGGTTCTTGCAGGGCGATATTAGGAATGATTGCAGAAGAAAGGAGCCTTTAAATCCCACAGTTAGGTGCGACCTTCATGCACTGTCAGTCACTGATGTTTTCAACCTGCCACCCATTCATTTAAACCTATTCCCATTGGTTGCTTCGTTACTCACTACTGAGAGTTAACCAAGCAGTGACTGGCAGCATCCGATAATGCAGCCTAAGAAAAGTGATGCAGAGAAAGAGCATCCTTTCTCCCGTCAATCTGGAAAGCTAGCATCATTCTGGACTAGCATATTTCTGCAACTCATGACATTATTTTACATCATGCGATTCACCAAACATGCAGTTGCATGTCTGCGCATACTAACATGCTTATATTTTGGACACATTTTTTCCAAATCCTTGCTTACGTTGCCACATATTTTGATTACATACTGATTTTTTTTGCATTGCAATAACAGAAGCAATCGGTCTCTGCTAGCCTAGCGCTCCTATAGATATGGGTAAGTATGCAGTCACATAGCTTAAGAAAAAAACTGCGCTAATGTGCCTGCAATGCAGTAGTAAAGAAGTAAGGGACTCAAATGGCGAGCGGCAGCGAGTGGTCATGCCGAATGAACACGCTGACAGCTCTGCGCACCTGCATGCTGGCATGAAGCATAATGAAGTATGTCTCGATTTGCCACTTTGGCCCTGGCAGGACAACCTTTTTTGGTTCTCACTGGTTCCACGTGGTGTCTGTGCAAGACTTGGAGAGCTGGGAAAGCATAGTCCTTCACTGAGTACAGGGAGGAGTAGCTGCCTATTTTTGTGTGACATATATTCCACAAGTAGTTTAATGAACCAGAAATAAATACAATTTTGGGTTATTTTAATCTTTATCAATAGATACATTC
>JABFDZ020000131.1:296487-313446 GCA_019775955.2 Pollimyrus isidori
TACAAGGCCTGATGGAAAATAATATTCTCAGCAATCCTCTCCTATAACCATTTTATCAGACCTCGTCAAGGGAAAGAAATGGGATGTACCAGAAAGATGTTCATATTAAGTTTCTTATACCAGGGACAGGGGCCTTGGGTAAGCTATGAATACGGCTACGTAATGATCCTTTGCTTTGAATTGAAGAAAATGAGCATCCAGATTGATTTGTACCTCCAAGACCAGGAATTTGGGCATTATTTTAATGCCATGTAACTCCTTAGTAAAACCATATCAATTTTTGTGTGAATGCAATATAAAACAGTATTTTTAGATATTTCATTCTAGAAAAATCAATATGACACATTTTTTATTAAATTGTAACCTAACAGCTCTTACACCCTGATTTTACAATCAAGCAGGTATAGAAAATGCATGGATGGAGGGACCGACAGATTAGTGTTAGTTGAGGTAGTTTGCCAATGGGGCTCAGGCGATCCGAATCAACATCAGGAAACATCTTCATGCATCCATCCATCTTCCAACTGCCTTTTCAGGGCAGGACTGTGGGAGCCTGGAGTCTATCCCAGGCAGCCTGTTAATCAAGAGGCATCCTACCACCATGCAAATTTAGTAAACTGGCTGCGCTACACATTTGTATTTTGACACACCCCCCACCCAAAAAAAACCCATAAAATCTTACTTTTATAGGACATATTAAGTGATAAATTACCAGCATCCATTACCTTCTGTAGTCAGCATTGATGATTATGGGATGGGTGAATGAAAGAATCAATATCATTATCATCATCATTCTAATCCAAAAATCTTAATAATATAATTAATATCCCTGTACAGAATCTAATTGTGAAACCCTGTAACAATTTATAACAGGAAACTTAGCTGTATAATTACTCAATAAGAAAAATTATCTTAATATCCCACATCAAGACATCCACTTTTCTTTCTCATCACATGGTCATTCGAGCATGAGGGCTCATTGTGACCAGAGGCTCCCATATACCCTCCTCACACAGTACAACAGATGATGAAGAAGAATCTGAGAAGAATCAGATGACTATAAATGTTTGGATGAAACATGTAAGCTTTTTAAAGCAAAAATAAATGTCACTTTAGAAAAGGTTGTTCTGGGTGGCAGGTTGGTGCTGTGTTTGGAAAGAGCCTCTGTGTTTCTGCCCCTCTATGTATGGAGTTTGCATTTTCTCCCCATGTTGCCATGGGATTTCCTCTGGCTTCTCTTGTCCATGTGCCATGTGCTGAGGTGCTCAATCATTCATAGGTATGTGTGTCTGCTGCTAGGTTATTCCCTTCTCAGAAAGGCTGGACCGGACATACTAGCTCACTCAACCTCACAAGTCCCCTCGACATCTCATAGAAGACAACCTGGCCAAGAAACAGGTAGGGCCCTGAGAAATGGTCCCCAAGGCATCAAAATAACATGTTTTATCATGTCTCCACAATGTAATGTATACCGGGACTACACACACATTAGACAGCTACATGTAAATTGTGTTCTGAACAACATTTTAGTCTGTTGATGTACTTGTCTTATGTTGTGTTTTTATAGGACCAGTAACACAGGTGATACAAAAGGTAAAACTTTAAGGTTAATAGTTTATCATTTCAAATACAAGAACCTGTAGTTATCGGTGGAAATTAGCAGGAGAAACTGGATTTGAGAAATCACTTCTTTACACGGCACGTAGAGTATGGAATAGTCTTCCTGTTAGTGTTGTGCAGGCTAAAACCCTGGGTTCCTTTAAGTCAGAGCTAGATAAGATTTTAACAACTTTAAGCAATTAGTTGAATTCTCCTCAGCTGAGCTTGATGGGTTGAATGGTCTCCTCTCATTTGTAACTTTTCTTATGTTTTCTACAGTCTTCTTTGTGAAATCCTGTATTTTTAGTCAAGTATTACTACCAATATAATGTCACACTACTTTAAAGTGTTTTCCACCTTGTCTTTCAGTCTGTTTCTCCACACTTTTTCACCATCGACATAAATCGACTGGGTGTTTTTCATCTGACAGACTGACACTTTAAGGTTTGTTAAGACTAAGCAAAGACAGTGTTCTGGAAAAACACTGGGATATATCCTTGGCTTCAGAAACTGTGAACACCTTATCTTTATGGATTTCCCCAGACAGTTCGAGACACTGAAACAAACCTATACACTTCTTCAAGCATGTTCATATTGTCGTTTAGTTTTGTTGTAGATTTCTATTGTTTCATTATACATTAAAATCAACCACTAAGTAACTCAGTCATCTCCAGAGTCATTAGTTTTCAGCAAAGTCAATCAATTGGTGTTTCTGCCTGGTTTCCCCAGTTTGGCTGACTGAAGGAGGTCCTCAATGATTTATCTCCAGGTGCCTGATTCACCAATTACATGTGAATGCAGTGAGCCATCTTCTTTTATAGCATAAGAACTATAATGCTGTCAACTGTTGCTAAAAATAAGGCAGTACTGAAAAAAATATACATTTATGTGATTACAGTCATTAATATTTATGTTTGGTCTACAGATTTTAATTTGCCTCCTTTGCATTCTGACTTCAGAGTAACTATAGTGTGCAATATCCAGCTCTGGGACCTTGTCAAAGATCATTTCTTCTTTGTCTGGACTCACTTTTAACTGCAAACTGACATTCTTAATAATCAGTAACATTTGTCTGAGGTCTATAATGGTTGGATGATAAGGTCAGAATTGTACACTTGCTTTCATACGTATATGTCTACTGTATGTGTTATTAGTATGTCATATTACAAATTTGTTTCTAATTTCGTGTACTTCCCGAGACTAAATTTTGAAGTTTGAATGCGAATCTCCATGAGTTTCAAAATCGTTACTGACATAAACAGTAAAAATAGTGAAGCCAAGGTAATACAACTACTTCCGTAACGTCCAGAAGTGACCAACACAGAAATGTTCGATAATCTAAACAAAGATTAAAAGCTGGATGTTTGATCGAAATTATTATTGGATTCACGAAAGATTATAAATCCGATATTGCAACACTACCCGGAATAGCTCGAATATTTCCAAGGCCGTGGAAGTTACCCATCATACGTACCAATGATATGTTGCGATGCATAGTGGGAGTTGTAGTTCAATATTGTCATCTTTATGTAAAAACAAAGTCTCCATAAATTGCAATAAACTTCAACTCCCACGATGCATTGTTGGCGGCTGCATCGCTGTTTTTGATGGGTTTGTATGTTGTGAATTTTAACCGGAGCACTTGTGATAGTCGGATAAGCAGTTTGTGAACAGTATATTTATGTGCTTGTTATGATTTTATATTAATTTACTCTATTCGACGGGGTAGTATTTCCTATTATTTTTCGGTATGCGATCGCCCAGCTAGCTTCGTCCTACATGCTGTTTTTAAAGTTGCCTTTTCCAACAGGGAACTTGGCTGCTTTCTATATATAGATGACAGGTTTGTGAAATCTTTAAATTTAGATTTAAATACAGGTTCTGTCAGTTTATTTTTTGGTTATTTAAGCTTTCGTTCAGTTTTGTTAAAACTTGTCTGGTGCATTTATTTGTTTGAATTATGTTTTCTTTTTCTTTTAGGATGTACACCTTATTATCTGGTCTATACAAGTACGTGTTCCAGAAAGATGAATTCTGCATTTTGATTCTGGGTCTGGACAATGCAGGAAAAACGGTATGCTGCACTTAGTCGGTTACTGTAACTTAAGGCTTCGTTTTTTCGGTCTGTTGTAGTTTAATGAACCTCTGGCTTGCTCCTTGGCGTAGTTTTTATTTGCATGAAATATATTTATTGTTATGTGATTAAGCATATTTGTCTTTTTATACATTCAAATGATTTTCCGTTGTTGTTGTGCGGCAAAATTAGGATTTTTATGATTCTGTTGCAGACTTTCCTGGAACAAACGAAAACTAAGTTTAGTAAGAATTACAAGGGGATGAGCTTGTCCAAAATCACAACCACAGTAGGTTTAAACAGTAGGTGAATTTTATTCATTAATTGCATATTTTTAACTATGCAGGAGCAAAGTTTTTTAATGTTCTTGGCCTCTTTATTGGGTACATATTGCTGGTGTTGGGTAAGACCCACTTTTGAGTCAAGAGTAGATGCCACTGACTGGAATTTTTTTGCACATCGATAAACTCTTGGCGCTGTCGCGTTTGAAAATATCTGGAGGGTGGCTGATTCTTAGATGCTGGAACCACCACGTCAGGCACCGACAGCCATGACACATTCAAAATCACTTAGAACACACTTCATGTTTAGTTAGTCTCCATACTGTATGTATTCAGTTGCAGCCACATTATTTTTGGTTTAAACAGGTTTTCCCAGATACAATTACCAATGAAAGAAAATTTGCTATATTAGCTTCTATTGGTCTCTCTAGTTGGTACCATAGATGTTGGGAAGGCACGTCTGATGTTCTGGGATCTTGGAGGACAGGAGGAACTGCAGTCACTGTGGGATAAAGTATGTGCTTGACCTTTTTCTTTGTCTTATTCATTTCACTTACAGAACAGCAAATGCTTGTATTCCACTGATTTTCAGTTTATTTATTGAATGCTGCATGTTTGCTGCATGTACGCGAGTTTGTTTCATGTCTACAACTTAAACTTGTGTGTTCTTGAATGTTCTGTAATTCAGTATTACGCCGAGTCGCATGGAGTGATTTACGTGATTGATTCAACTGACGAAGAGCGGTTGTCTGAGTCAAAGAACGCCTTCGGTGAGACATCTTCCAAAATTGTTCATAAAAGATCTGCATGTACCTTTTGTTAACTTGACTGTTTCTGACTTCTCCCCGCCCCAGAGAAAATGATTAGCAGCGAGGCTTTGGAAGGTGTTCCAGTGCTTGTGCTTGCCAACAAGCAAGATGTAGAGGTATCTTCTAGCATTCTAACTTGGAATAATGGTAGCCATTGTTTCCACAAAGACATTGCATTGCTTTAGCTACATATTTACATATTTAAGGTCTAATTATACCTCTGCAGTTGTCCCACATGGAACCAAACAATTTGAATACTGTGTAGGAAGAAAGATGTATTAATCGTACAAAACAGGGAAACTGCTGCAACATATCTTGTTGGCACAATGTGGATATGGTGTAATGTTAATACAGCCCTGATTGTCTGCAGAATTGTTTATCTGTCCCGGACATAAAAACAGCCTTCAGTGATTGTGCGCCGAAGATTGGGAAGCGTGACTGTCTTGTACAGCCATGCACGGCCCTCACTGGGTAAGTAATATTCTGTGTGTGATCACTTTAAGTTGTGATTGAAATTATTTCATGATTTCTGTCTAATTCCACATTATGGCTGCAACACATGACTATTTTGATAGTTGCATAATCTACAGATACTGAAATTAATAATCGATATGTCGAATTTCCCAGTTACCAAATAACTGTTATTTGGTATAAGCCATCAGCTTTTAAATTTAGCTTGTGGTGGTCTCATGCATTTGCTAACAACCAGTCAAAGCTGAATACTTGATTTAAAAATGCACTCTTTTAATGAATGTTCCTGTTAATATAGAAGATAAATTAAAAATCCAACCATTTTCCCTGTTAAAATTTAAAACCAAGGATAAGCAATGTAGCAGCAATTAAATATACCAAAACTGCAACAGTTTACCCTAAATCATGTAAACCAAACATTCCATCTAAATTAAAATTTTAGCTTTAAGGATAGAAATGTGCATTCTGTGCTTTGTACATTCTGCTGTCTGTCTACCCTCTTGCAACTAAATTTTACAATCACAGTTCTGTATTTAAAAGGAGAAAAGTCAGCATGAGAAGCTCTTTATGGAAAAATTACTGAAACGTGCGCATAAACATGCTGAATCAGTCCACACCTCTGAAACACACACTGACACTGACCACTGGCGCTTTGTATTGGCTTATACTGTATACATGGCATCAGTATAACGTTACAGGCTAATAGATCTCTCTCACTGATTTTATCGGAATGTCAAGACACTAAAAAGACTGACTTAAATATTTTGACCTAACGATCAAAATGATGGGAGCTTGTTAAAGTTCCAGCAAAACTCTTAAGATTTTGTCCTAAAATGGAAATCTTTCTGTGACAGTGAGCTGTCGTTAGCTGTAAGGTCGGCATTATCCAACTCCATTAACAATTCAAGAGAATATGCACTTCAAACTAGAATATGTTGCAGCTCATAACATGAAGTAGAACGGCTTTTAATATTTACATTATATAACTAGCTGGCTAGCATATATGAGTTACCAAGATGAGTCCTTTTAATCCAGATAGCCGATGTGCTGCCCAAATGTGTGAACATATAGGATCTGCTCCCATGCCAGCTAAGGTCAGCTTTGCAAATTGTGTAACTGACAACCTTCTCTCTGAGTTTAGTGTAAAATGCTCCCACACTTTGGAGGTTTTTGTGAAGCTACCATCGCACTTTGGTTAACTTGGTTATCAAAACATTTCAAGGTGGCGCGAGAGAGTTAAAATTTGAAAAATCTGATTCCAAGGTGGTAGTGACTAGTAATTCATAATAATACATATAAATGATTATTATTTAGCTGCTGCTGTCGTGCTTTTTAGGCAAGGTGTTAATGAAGGCATTGAGTGGATGGTAAAATGTGTGGTCAGAAACATCCACCGACCCCCACGGCAAAAGGACATCACATAAAGCCGGCTGCTTCTCTGAAGGCCTCTCAGCTGCTCTCTGACTCCTTGTCCTCGTTTACATGAGACAGTGTCGCCCTGTGTTTGTCCGTGCTGTCTGTCTCAATTTTCCTCTCTTGTGAGTAGATGTCCAGCATCCTTTTAATTAAATCTAAGAGTTGGAAGATAAATATTGCTGTTATAATCAATTCTGTTTATTGATTTATCAGTTCTAGTCCATTTTTTTTTTGTTGGCATAGCGTTCATCAAACCATGTATTAATGTACCGTGGTACAATTGTGTTTATAGCCTCTTATCCTGCACTCCAGATTACTGTAACAACCAAGACTATCGGAGTATGTAAAATTTTTTGTGTGGAAATTAGCATGGTAATCAGACACGGAGATTTAATTTGCAGTTAATTACCACTCTTTCTGTGTGTGCTATGATTTCATCCCTTAAAGTCACAAACATTTCCACCAGTACAATCTGATTATAAAGTGCATTTGATATCCATGTACATTTTGGAGGAATTGAGAGGGGTAAAAAAAAGTTTTAAATCCAATGTCTCCACAGTTCATTCTCTCAAGTGATTTGGTTTGCTTTCCAAATCAGTATAATTGGTCAGGTAATGTGCACACTATGTACAACTGATGATGTTCAAAGGTGCTCCACTATTTGTTAGGCATGTTTTGAAATAAAATGCATAAAATAGTATAGTATGCTTGCTTGTTTCTTTTTTTTTTTTTTTTTGGAGTTTGCAGTAAATAAAAATTTTAATATACATTGTAAGATTAAACCAGAAATTAACAGAATATTTTTGGTATTTTATAATATACCTGGTAAATCTTTAGACATTTGTTGTAACCAAGTGATGACTAACATTATGAGCAATAACCTATCTCTAATGGTGAGCCCCAATTTGTTGTGTGGTCTTGCAAGTATTACTGAGCAAGGAACGCTAGGATTACTCCAATATAGTAATGAGGAAAATGTGTCCGGTTTCCATCATTTACTTGTATGTTCTAATCCAAATCAGTATTTTAGGCATTGTTATCAATAAAATCACTGCTACTATGTCAAAATCAGAAGTGACCTTTACTAACCCTTCAGCTCTTGCAATCAAGAATTACTATGTTCAGCAGTTAAAGAAAACCAAATTCAAATTAGTACCAAACATTTCTATAGGTCTGTTTAATGACTATTTTTTTTTTTTTTTTTTTTTTAAATAATTGGTTTTCCTACATGCACATATAACAGTTGCTCCTCGTCTCCTCTTTTCAGTCTTCAGTGCAGAGGGTCCTGGTTGTTTTGTAAAGTATCCCAAGAAGGCCAGGGCTTGGTGAACTCTGCAAGGAACACCAATCCAATAGCGCAGCACATGAACACTTATGAGAGCAATTTATGGACAACTTTGATTTCTTAATGAAAATGTGTCCTTTCAGTCTTGTACTCCCACCTGCTGTGACCCTATTATCCAGAAGCACTTCTGTAGGTTCATTCAGCTCATTTCAAAGAGCTTGAATTCAGCTTTTGGCCCAGGGCTGTTTCAGTCTTCTGATGCGATGGCGAAATTTAGATCAATACTTTCTCATTATGGTGGGTGGCTCAGACCTCAAGCACAAAATTAAAAGCATCCATCACCATATATCATCTATTTATTTGAGCCCAATTATGTGGTAATAAAATTACACCAACCTTAATGCTGAATACTGTGATATTACTGAAATCATTTGTTCACTTGATGCCACACTGTGATTCCCAACCTTGTTTATGAAGAAGCCTTGATATATTCAGAAATTCAAATACAAGCAAAGTGGAATGCACAAAAGTTTAAAATTCTTCATTTTTTCTGAAAAGGGATGAAAGTACGATGCCACTTGAGTGTATCGAAAGACGTACTGAACTGATAAAGTACTGAAAATTCGTCTGATTTTTCCCATTACCTACGTTATTTAGCACTTATTTCAATGAACAGTATCCCCTGGTGGATGTGTTCAGAACTGCAACTGTCGAAGTCTATATTTCTCATTTAGTATAATTTATACCCTCACTTTAATATTTACCTAGTTGCTAAAGTGCGTACAAATGTGACTCCAGAGACACACTCCAGGCTCATGGTAACCCTGCAACAGATAAGTTTCTATGGAAGATGGATAAGCGTACTTTCATCAGAAATGGATGATGCTAACTAAAGCAAATGCGCGATAACTGAAGAAAGGATGTTTGACTATTCATACCCTTTCTGGCTTTTGTTACCCCTTATAGCACAATTGCCACAGATTCTGAATTTAATAATCACTCTTGATGGAGTGTAAGTGACCAGCATTTCAAATGCAAAATTCACAGTTTAAGCCTTACAGATGGCCACTAATCATGCATAAACATGTTACGCATGTTTAAAAAATACACGTACGTGTGTGGGTGTGTCATCGTACAGCACAGCCAATCAGCTGCATATTCATTGTATTTTTTTACCCAGCATATACAATTAAAAGTTTTTAAAGTGGAAATATACATTTCAAATGGTAGGGATGAGTGACAGTTTTAGCAAAACAATTATTTAACTGAAATACCTACCACCCCATTGCCAAGCAACACTAATTTGCAATTTTTTGCTATTGGCTACTTTAGTTTAGCTTAATATCCGCCTTAGCACAGACACAGATGTTAGATGTTATTGATATAATATCACCTTGTCTCCAGTGTTGAGACTAAGATGTTTATGGATCGAGTCTTTACAGCCATTTCTGTATCTACTGCAATGTGATACAGGCCTCAAGCCAGAAGGTGCAACTGGTTTAGCCCAAGTCTGAAAAGAGGTCTGATTTGACCTGGAGATTAAACCTCTGTAACTGGTGTTTCAGACTATGTATTGCCCACCATTGAAGCACATGAAAGCCAATGAGGCAGCAGGTATTGCTGCCAAGATAGATATAAAAAATGTCAGGGTATCTTCTTGAATAGTTTGCCCAAAAAAATAAATTAAATAAACTTGAAAGTTGTGTATCCAACACCATTTAGCATCTGGTACTTCCACCGCCGTTTTTCTAGGTCAGCATGGAGGCATCTTCTTGATCCCTTGTTGTATTTAGATACACGATTCAAGATCTAGACACCAATACAAACACAGGAAGAAAATTAGCCTGGTGTGGGTCTCAAATTGTCTGCCCAGGACATATGAGTGTACAATCCGAACCTCCTTGGATCTTATCAGACCGTCTTAATTTGGTCATTTAAAAAACAGGAATACCCACCCTGAGGGCGGAGCCACCTGTTGCTGCCCTTGGCTGCTTTTAACTCCACTTGTTTTTCCCATCAGTTACATCCACTGCACTCATGGGTCCTCTAACTGAAAGCATCACTCTTAGTACCCTGAATATTCAGTTACAGTCGTCCCTCGTTTATCGCGGTTAATCCGTTCCAGATTGTACCGCGTTAAATGAATTTCCGCAAAGTAGGATTCTTTATTCTTTATTATTCGGCTGCACCTGGCTTTGACGGATGTGCGGGGGTGCTCAAATACATAGGCCTGCAGTCCATACGTACAGTAATTTTAATTTTAATTGTAATACTGAGGTGTATATTGGACTACAAAGTCACTGCCCCCTGAGACAACAGAACGCGCACTGTATCATTTTCACTGCCTATCAACTTCTTCATGAATAAATGTATTTGAAAAAAGCACGATAGGTTGAAGCCGCGAAAGTCAAAGCGCAAAATGGCGAGAGACGACTGTAACTTTATGTTTGTATAGTGTCTTTCCTGACATGGTTGCCCGAAAACACTCAACAATGAATCAGATAACAGTGGCTCTTGCTGACATGTCACAATGTATGGTATTATGAGACATTCTGCAGTCTGCTTGCGCTTAGTAATAGTTCACTATACACTGTATGCACAAAAGTAATTGGATACACCCCTCAGTCATTGAATTCAGGTGTTTCATTTTGTCCCATTGCCAATGCTGTATAAAATAGAACACTTAGCCATACAGTCAGGTTTACAAACAATTGTGAAAGAATGGGTCATTTTGAAGAGCTCGAGGAATTCAGTGTGGTACTCATAGGATGCCACCAGTGTAATTTCATTTACCAAAATTTCTTCCCTGATAGATATTCTACGGTCAGCTATAAGTGGTATTATTGTTAAGTTTAGCATTTAGAAACAACAGAAACTCAGACGCAAAGTGACAGACCATGTTAAGTACCACAGTTAGGGTTGCTGAGGGCTGAGGCGCATCCTGCGTAAAAGTTGCCAACTTTCTGTTGACTGAAAAACTGCAGATTTCCAAACTTCACACCAGGGGCTTCATGAAATGGGCTTCCATGGCTGAGCAGCTGCATGCAAGCCTCCACCTTCACCAAGCACAATGCCAAACATTGGATGTATCTGGAGCTAGTGATGGGCAAAATGATACTTATGAACCATTTGATGTATTTTTTTCACTCCACTAGATGGTGCTGTCTGTTAAAAAAAGGGCTCAAAGCATGCCCCAAAGCAAGCAAAGAGCACCATCTAGTGGGGTCAAAAAATACAGAAAATGTTTCAAGAAGCTTCATTTACCCGTCACGATCTGAAGCCCTGGAAACATGTTCTGTGGAGTGACAAATAATAAAACGATGCTTATTTGTCTGGCAGTCTGATGGATGAGTCTGGGTTTGGCAGATGCCAGAAGAATGTTACCTGCCTTACTATATTGTGCCGACTGTAAAGTTTGGTTGAGGAGGGATAATGGTATGGGGGTATTTTTCAAGGGTTAGGCTTGGCCCTTTGGTTCAAATGAAAGGATCTTTTAATGCTTCAGCCTACCAAGACATTTTGGACAATTTACTGCTTCGTACTTTATGGGACCAGTTTTGGGAAGGTGGTCCTTTTCTGTTGCAGCATGACTGCACCCCAGTGCACAAAGCGGAGTCCATCAAAACATGGTTGGGTGATTTTGAGGTGGAAGAACTTAACTGTCACAGAGCCCTGACCTCAGCCCCATTGAACACCTTTGGGATAAAATAGAACAGAGATTGCAAGCCAGGCATTCACATCTAACATCGGTGACTGGCAAATGCTCTTCTGGATGAATGGGCAAGAATTCCCTCAGACACCCTCCAAAATCTTGTGAAAAGCCTTCAGAAAAGAGTGGCAGCCATTAAAGCCGAAAGGGGGGACCAGATCCATACTGATGCCTAAGGATTTAAAATGGGGTGTCATAAAACTTTACGTAGGTGTAATTGTCAGGTGTCCCAATACCTGTGTCCATATAGTGAATGTATAACCCTCTTCGAAGGCACAGAACAACCTAGTGCTTCACTCCAGAAAATTGCTTATGTCGCTTGAAATATGTGGCCGCACAGAATTTAAGGATTCCGTCTTATGTTTGTTTTCCCTCAGACCTTTTCAAGCTTTTTTTGAGTCATATGAATGTTGACCTATTTTAGCTTTATTTAATGCATGTTGTTTTTTTTTTTTTAATGGAACTTGGCGATGTACAGAGGCACTTAAGTTACTACTCATTGTGATTCCCTCATCGACTTTGTCTTATTAGGTTAATATTGCCAATGTACAGGAATGTTTTGTGGATATATTGCTTGGTAAAGTGTTAATGAAATAATGAACTAACTCTTTTGTTCAAGTGATTAGTTACTTGGCTTGGATAAGTATTGAGCCAAAATGAAATTTAGAGTAATTTGGCCTTTTCCCACCATTCATTACCTATGGAGTTAATGTAATTACCATGATTGATTCAACCCAACCCCCGCACTCACACACACACACACACACGCACACAACAACAACAACAACAACGACATAATATAATTACTCTCTCCTGTTCCAAGTCCCAGTTAATCAACAGAGACAGCCAGTGCTGATAAACCCATTAAGCGCCAGCAGCCCCTTGCCTAGGGCGCCCTCTTCTATGGGGGCAGTGACTTAGCCGGCTGATTTCACTCTGCTTTTGTGAAGCTTGCCCATGGTGCCACCAGAGCATCAGAAAGGAATTGGTGATGGCGACACTACTGTGCTCATCTTATAAGTAACGGGGCTGGAAATTAAGACGAAAGGTTAGTTAACACTAAACCGCCAGCTAGTAAAAGAAATTGTGCGTCAGACTACATTTTTTGCTGAACTAGTCCAAGTAGCTAGTATCACAAATCCTTAAATTCTACCCAGCAGCAATTCTAGAAATTCTGGGGGCCCTTCAACCCCCCCACCAGTGTGTTAAATTTATTACCTTTATTTAACTGTGAAGTGTACATTAAACATATCAACAAAGAGACTTTAACAAACACAAGTCCTTTATTTTCACTTTAGTGATAAACAGAATACATAAATAAAGCTAATTTGTCATCGTGATGTACTATATAATCGGCAGCCCTTGGGGCCCCCAGCACCTGCCCTGTTGCTGTGCCTCTGATTCCAACTCTGAGTTTAATATAAGTAAATAAATGGAATTCTTAATGCAACTGTTTGAAAGTTATTAGATTGATTATTCGATGCATTACAAAAGTTAGCTTTAAAAGATACAGCTCTTTTGAGATCTAGTCACACCATATATTCAGCTGAATTCCCAGAGTAATGAGAGAGCTACTGGCAGCCTACCATTAGGAGCCTAACAGTGAGCACATTTTTGTGCATTCTGATTTGCTTTATTAGAGAGAAATCAGAGCTTAACGGGAAGCCTGGGGAGGATTCCTAAAAATGGGGAATCATGCATTATTCATGAGAGCAATTATTTCATGGAGACCCGAGAGACTCATCCTAGTACCATATTGATCGTGACAGGAAATGTATCTCCAAAACACGGCCGAATCCTTTTACGAAGTTGTTGGCGATTAGATGGCAATTAATTAATGCCCCACAGTCGGACAAACGCCAGCAGCCGCATTCGTGTTCCTCATGAAAAATGGCAGATAATCGATAGCTCTTCGGTTGTGTAGCCGGAGCAATTATAAACCATTAACATTTCTATAATTACAGAGGCGCAGACCAAAGAAATACATGAGAATGAAAATGTAATATCATCATTTCGGTAGCCATTGGGGAAAACATAATGAAATACAATATGCGTCACAGGTAGTTAAGTTTGATTTTAATAATTTTTATTTCCTGAAAAATATGTGATACGTAAGACACTGAAGGAATTAGAATTTGTTGTATACGACAGACAAGACATACTGCTTCTATTTGATGTTTTATGTAGGTTTTACAAGTGAACAACTAGTGAAGCTATTTTATAAATCTATTTTTTATGACTTGGATAATATTTGGTTATTTTCAAACATAATTCAAAATTTAGCACTGTGGTGCTTATAGATATACTACATAAATATATATTTGAATTACATTTACAGTATATATGTTTTAGATCGTATAGTTAGGTATAAAAACCATTGTATTATTAGCTGGGAAATGATTGGAGACTGAAAATCTCGGCGATTTGATTTGATTGGTCAAAAATGTGCGTGTTAATTAAAGATCCATGAATTTGTGGAAGATTTAAAATCAGAAGAGTAAAGGGAGTGGCTTTTTTATTTTAAACAGCACTCCCCTAACCCCCACCTTTGCCTTGTTTTTATTTAAGAAGGTAATGGATCTGTATCTGCGTCGTACCCAAAGCCTTTCAGACAGATCCATGTTATTTATTTTAAGCAAACAGGGGCGCCTGGCACAAGATGCTGATTAATATTGCATTATCGAGGTAAGGGAAAGAAAGGGGGAGAGGCTGTGTGTCTGTGTGCGCGCCTTGCTGCCTCCCCCGTGAGCCCTCTTCTGCTCACTACAGCCCTCTTCTGTCAATGTGAGCCCTGCTGCCCGCTGCTTGCAAGGCAACCAGAAGCACCAGCATTGCACTGCACCACTGAGGAACGGACGAACAGACGCAGCCCGGCTTTACCACATTCTCTCTCGTCCATCCATCAAACATCCTGTTCCGCTCTGAGGCTGAAGCTACCATGGCTAACATTGTCGCAGGTAGGATGCATTAAGCTCTGTTTACCATGTGAAATACATCTATAAATGCTTTGAAATATCTGCATAGGCATTTTATACAAAGTGGGTGGGATGCAGTGGTCAATTGAATTATTGCTTTGTTTCTAATTTAATGTAATGTTTTGGTTATTTTCGTGACTACAGAGATCATGTGGGTGGTACTGAACAGAAACCACATATCTGTAATATTAATTATAATAGTGATGCTGATCTACAGTATTGACATGCAGCTAAGGATCAATTGAATTATGAGGAAATTGAAGGAGGGAAAAACCTTATTTCATTGGTTAAGATGGGAGTAGGTCACAAATCACATTCGTCTAGGAATCCTCCTCCAAAACAGATATTTTTAATAAAAATATGTATATGTTTACACTGTGCTAGAAAGCCATCAGATAGTGATCGAAAGGGTAGAGCAGTGCAAGAGTTCATGGGGCCATTAACAAAATGCACATGTCATTTTGCTGCAGAGCTTGCGATTTGAGGATTCGCTGCGCTGCTTTTAGATGCGACGGTATTATTTTGGTGAATGGATACTCTGGCAGCAATGCAGAGCGGCAAGACTTGTCATGTGATAAACCACATCTTAGCACGATGCCATTGCCGTTGTGTTTTACGCAGCATTTTTTACAGGGAAGGGCTGTCCTTTTAATAAACTGTTGACATAGGCAGGATGGGAACTGAAAAGGGCCCTTTTCCCAGTGGGCTGGTTTGAAGTCAGAGAGATGGGAAATGGTGATGAACTGGTCCTTAATTCTGTTCACACGTGTGAGTGGACACAGGGACAAAGGGAAAAAGTGAAGTATTCCATACCGCCAAGTGCTTTTGCTCCAAACAAAGGGCACACAGATTTATGTCCTCCATTCTGGTGTATAGGCCCTTCGTTAGCAAGCCGCTGAGAAGCTAAAGACGGAAAGGAGGGGCTGTCACCTTTCTCACAAGCTGTCTAGAAGAATCCACATTTCAGCCAGGCTACAGTCTTTTATGTCACCCGGAAATACAGACGGCATAGAAGTGAAAAGGCATCGTTCACATATGAGACATTTTCTGTGGAGTGGACTTCAGTCACACTGTCTGTAAATGAAATATTTAGGCAATCAGCTTGTACGTTATGTAAAAGTTTGGTTTGTTTTCATACATATGGCATATGCAGTTTACCCAGGGTGCTTAAATAAACCCTCAGCAGCATTACACTGCAAAACAACAAAGACCCTAAATGAATACCCTGTGAAGGACTGGCATCCTCTGTGGTTTAATCTCAGCCTTGGGCCCTATGCTGCCTGGGATACGCTCCAGGCCCCATAATTCCATGACCATGATTAGTGTTTCAGAGATGCATGGATGGATGGATGGATGGGCTAAATAATAATGAATTTAAATAAATATTCAGTCACATATCTGTTGATAGACACAGCTGGGGTTTCGCCATATTGTGTAACATCTGTTGTAATGAGGTTCACAGAAAAACAAGAGTGAAAGGGTTCAGTCTTGGTAGAGTCTTCCTGAAATACTCTCAATGACATCCTTTCATCATGTTTTAGGATATTTCCACTTCCACTGTTTTATCGCAATCCGGTGCCATGTGACCAATGATGGGCTTAGGAAGTCATTTCTCCTACATGCTTTTTTTAGTAATTAAGGGATAATTAAAGCAAACCTCTGTATAAAACTTTTTCATACACTGACAGAACATAATATAATCTAAAGATTTATGGGCTAGACAATCCAGGAATGTATTATTTACAATAGTTCTCATAGAGGTCTTTAGATACGCAGCAGTAAAGTAGTTTCTTGGGTTGTGTTATTAGCATGGTAGCAGAACTGATTCCCGTGAGTAAGACTTTTCACAACAAGCATGATGTAGGGTGTATTTTAGTATATAGTATTTAGTATATTAGTATAATATTTCATTATGAATCGGTATTAATTAGTTAGAGGCACTGGAATGGCAACAAGAAACTGTACTATTGCAAGCTTATGTAATTGACAGGAAAGCATGAATCAGTGAAGGCACACAGCAGTGTGGCGCTACCTTGGTGTTTACCAGACGGCACAGGAGCGTCATAGCTTGTCTACACCACAGGGGGCACCACCTGAAGGCCAGTTCTTCCCAAAACACAGAAAATGCTGTCGATTTTACCCTCCAGTTAAACATATAATAATGAAGAAAGTGCAAAAAAATAACTAACAGAGTAGAAGAAATATATGAACAAATAATGAGCATCCAGATAATAAACGTAGCTGCATATTTATTTTCACACCTTGACTCTTGACTATCCTCGATTATTTGAATCCAGTCTTTAATAATGTATATATCTATACATATGTGTGTGTGTGTGT
>JABFDZ020000131.1:315721-333089 GCA_019775955.2 Pollimyrus isidori
GGAAACAAACAATTCATTGACTAACAATACAGCCCCCATACCTCCTCACTTCACTGTACAGTACCGTATCGCTAACAATTGCTCCTTATTACATATTGCTTCTTTCTGTCAGGGACAATCACAAAGGCCAATTTTCAATGGCAGAGGAATAAGCTATATACAGTGTCATTCAAGTGACTGCGGCAGTAGGTGACTGTGTTCCCATTAGACCAGAGTAAAACTTAGTAATTGATTTAGACACTAAAAATGATGGCTTTATTCCATTTTATTCCATCTGACAGAGAGCATAATATGCTCCTGTGCAGTAACATGCAGGACATCTCATGAGTTCTCTAACAGGCCATCCTCATAGTTGTCTTAGCAGTAGAAACTTGTAGAAACTAGCAGGACTTGTGGTAAAAGCCTTGTTGTCAGGATGTGTCTCTCTGAAGTAAATCAAGTCAGCTTCTAATGTCATGCAGTCCATCTCTGAAATAAGCAGGCCAGATTTGTTTGTCTGTTATTCATTGAACTAAAAGAGAATACACAATGACCCATTGTGTTTCTAAAGAGAGAGTTTTACTAAGTTTTCATATACAGGTTTTGTCTGTCTTAAAATTACCTACTAAGATATTATACAGGAATCCTTGTGTTGGTAGCAGTTATTGTAAGTGGTGCTGGATGAAAATTCATCCATGGTATCATTATATAGATGCTATTTGATATTCCAATCATGCTGAGTGAAATCTGGGAAGTTTTGGGGTCTTGTTACACCAGTAAATGCTTGGAAGTGAAGTTTAATGGATTCAATCAACCCATTTAATTTAATTGGGTGATTCAGTTCCTGACTGGAACAAACTCCTGGACCAACCTTGAAATGTAATATTTTAATTATTTTATTAGTAAAAATGAATTTAAAGATCATAAGACCTAACCCTTGGAACCATTCCATAGAAGGTCCAATGCAAGTTGACCAGTCACGTTGTATAATTTATGTTGCAAAATTCATTATATAAATTTTATATACAATTATAAAATCCACTCCAAGGATTGGTAATATAGAATAATGGATAATTAAGCAAAAGCAAAAGTCACACTGAAATTATATACTTATTATTGCCTGTATAAGAAAATAATAATAATGTCCACCTTTTATGGTTAATGTCCAGGTTAGGTATGACTTAGTACAGTATAATTATTAATTAGTAAAATATTTTAACTTTTAAATGGTTCAAACTGTGTACTTTTAGTTAATAGCTTTAACTGAAAGATTGACATGGTATTTTGTTTTCTTTTATGTGTGACTTAATCCCAATTAGTTGTTTTTAAGCAATGATTCCCTCTGTCAGAAGATATTAAGTTGAGTCAATCAATACATTATATTTATATGAAGATTATGAACCTCATCATGAAGAACCATTTAAGAGTAAAATGAATGCTTCCCTGTCTTCAAATTGCTCTAAGCCTGAGTGATTTCATGGCAGGGCTCTTTAAACGTGGACCTTACTTCCAAACCCAGGCCTTGTTTTCTGTTCTCCCATACAGTTAGTTTAATAATTCCTGATTCTGATTGGCCAGAGGCTTTACACCTGGTTCCTAGCTAAAGGAGAGCTGTAAAATCAGCAGGACTCGGACCTTGAGCACTATGATATGAATAGCCCTGGCTTATACTTTTCCAGGGATGTAACTTTCCTTATAACCTCTGCGTTCAGGGCTCCATGAAGATCACTTGCATCCAAGCAACTTTAACATGGTGTTTTTCTTTAAATAAATATTGCAGTTATGATACCAACAAATGTAAGATAAAACTCAGTCAATAATAAACCTTTGCAAAGTAAAAATGAACCCTTAACACAAGTTTTATACATGGCAGTCAAAACTTTTTGTGTCTCCTGATTTTATTGTGACATTTATCTTGCAGCCTACAGGGAGAAAATTAAGGAGATGTCCATGCTGTCTCTGATCTGCTCCTGTTTGTACTCCCAGCCACATCATAACAGCATTTACCAATATGGAGGTTTGTACATGTGCACATGACTTACACCGTGGCTGCCTGATCTAGACATGCTCACACTCACACCAAATATACAATAAAGCTGAAACTGTGAATACGGTAACTCCTCCACGTTCGCAGACTTGATATTCACGATTTTGATTATTTATGATTGACCCGTGAACAGTTTAACGGGGATATTTCTGAAGCTGGTTGAAAGATCATACACACTCGAACATGACACGTAAGCCAAAAACAATACTGAAAATGATTTGGGTGGCATAAATCATATAAATACATACATATTGGTAACACATTATTTGATAGTGTAAATGCATACTATTTATTTAATATTAAAGTTCTTGGCTCCATCCTTTCTCAGAATAAGCTCCAGGCTTATAATGAGCTTGTCCTGGAAGAACCGTTATGGATGATGGATAGATTAATGCCAGCCCTGTTTAGATGTAACATGTAACTCATTGTCTCCATCAACAGACATGGAGGTGAAGCCCATTCACAAGTGTGCTTCGGGCCAGTCCTTTGAGGTCATACTGAAGACCACAACCGACCTGTCCCCAGACCGCCCTCAACCACTAGCTTCTCCTCCAAAGAAGGACGTCTCCCTCCATGAGCTGCAGAAGAGGCTGGAGGCTGCAGAGGAGAGGAGAAAGGTGGCAACATTCACATTCTGCATATCAAGGCTTTGGTGGCATTGTGTATTATAAAGTAATGATATAGTACTCTCATCAACATGTCGCAAGCAATAGTGTGTGAAAATGATCTACGGATGGAGTATTGTCTTCTCTTTAAAGTTAGGGACATTTCAGTTCTGCTTTATGGATGATGTACTGTATGTCAAGCAACAGCAGTTTAATATTGACAACATGTACCCATTTAACCTGGTTTACCATTCACCTTTCTGCTGAAGCCAACGAGACACTCTTTCAGCTGATGGCTGCTTATGAATGGCATGATCACTCAGCTGTCAGGCCAGAAATGACTGTAAGGTCTATAGTTGTATGATGTCTAGGAGTATTATTGTTTCCTTGGTGACACATATACACACATTCCTAATACATTTCTGTCCACAGTGGGTGCCCATCCTTCTGCCTTGTAACGTGTTAGTTATGGAAATTGAATGGATGGGTTTTGTCTGGTCTTTCTATATGTAGACCAAAGAATGCGGGGAAAACAAGCATAGCGAGTATACTTTTTTTGACAATATTATAAAATCTCATAAACCAAGGCATGGGAATGCACAAAGAAGTACTAATAAAGGTAAATACTTTTTTTGCAATTTATGTACATACAGTAGTACCATAATGAAGGCTGAATTACATATGGCATATGGGTACAAGTGTTAACTACTGTTGCCATAATTCCAGTATAAGTACACGCTGCACGCCCAGTGATTTGGGAAAAGAGAAAATGACACACGGGGAACCATCTGTTCCCGCATGACCTCTGCTGGTGCTCGCACGTGTAACAGGCTGTGTTCTCAGTCATGCCGTCAGGACGTCGGCTGCGGAAGCTGACATTTCCGCGCTCCTCGTCCTGCCTCACACAGTCCCACGAGGTCCACGTGCTGAAGCAGCTGGCGGAGAGGCGCGAGCGCGAGAGGGTGGTGCTCCACAAAGCCCTGGAGGACAACTACAACTTCAGCAAGATGGCCGAGGAGAAGCTGAGCTACAAGATGGAGGTTAATAAGGAGAACAGAGAGGCTCGCTTCAATGCCTTAAAGCAGAAACTCCGTGAAAAGGTAAGAAACAGCTCTTATCTTCAGATATTTCATTTGGGAAATGCTTGACATTTTGGGGCTGTTATGAATGTCACGACAGTGTCTTTACATTAACAAAGCCAATATATGGCTCTGTGAATTAGCAATCTGTGCCCATATCCAGCAGGTCGTGTGTTCAAATCCTTTGGCCAACAGCATAATTATATCACAAATGGGCCCTTAATGCCAGCTGATCCTTGGATTTTGCTTGGCCTAAAAATGTCTGTTTATTAGATTAAGATATATATGGAATAAGAAGTCTATCTATGGGCTTGTAAACATGTAATGTTAAAAATGTGGTACTCTGTCAGGTGATACTTCTGCATCATATCGCTACCTGCCTGCTTCCTACTTAGACTTAAGTGGTAAACACAAGCGAAGAGGTTCATAGTAACACTGTTCACATAATAGTGAAATTCACAGTCATGGGAGTCATTGGTACCAAAGTTCATTGCACATGATACTGTTCATTTATTAGGCTCCCTTAATAGCACGGCGCAAACATCACCGCAATGGAGGAAGTACAGGACCCTCTAATTCGTAGTGACTAATTAGCCAGCAATGAGATGTACATAAGATTAATGGTTATGCTTAGTGATATAGCACTGTAATTAAAATTCCATGCAAGATCACAAGCATCGAATGTGATTTCTTGCATTTCCTTTAGACATTAATTTAATACTCAATGGCAAGAGACAAGTGCGCTGTCCTTTAATGAAATGGGATCACAATAGAATTTATTTACTACCATATCAAGAAATTTAACAAACTGAGTGATACATTATGGTCATCATGCTCATTAACTGATTTTTATTGCTTTTACCTGATGAGGTTACAAAATGAATCATATGCTAAGTCATCCACAGTAACCTTGAAATTGTTCATATGGTGCTGAATAATCAGGTATTAATATGATATCAATCATGTGTTTTTCATTTAAATGTGTGCAGCAAGATGTTAAGAAAGGATGGTTCAGACAGCTACAAGTGCGAAGTGTCCTATTTGCATTATCTTCTCTCTCTGTCCAGGAAAAGCATGCAGCTGACGTTCGCCGGAACAAAGAGCTCCAAGCAGAACTGTCCGGCTGAGGATTCCCTCCAAACAGTTATCGAGAGAGATTTTTCCGGCTGTCCCAAACAATTCTGCTGTCCAGATTGTTTTTTATTCAAGGTTCATTACCAATCTCCGCATGTTAATTTCACAGTCAGGCAAAAGACTCATGTTCTCAAGAGGTCTACAGAAATATATTTAATATAGATTAATATATTAACACACTTGTTTGATTTTAGTTTTTTTTTCTTATCAAATTGTTCATAGTGTTTTAAGCCAATAAGTGTCCATATATGCTCCTCCACATTACTAATCTCAATATTCAACATAAATCAAATTCAGTCTCTGACTGTGAAATACACAGCATGATTTTACAAAATACAGTAATACTGAGTTCGGTGAGGGGTGAGTAGCCTGAGATAAAAAAAGAACTGTAGAAATTATCCAGTATATCATAAATCAATATAATGTATCACAGTACACACCAAACCTATTCAGTTTCATTTTATTTTTGCACAACAAAAAAAAGTGTTATTTTAGTGACGTAATTGGAGTGCAAGTGCAACTACAATTAAATCTAATCTAATTAAATCAGTTTTATCTGAATATATCCAAACTTCATTGCGGTCTAATATATCTAAGACACATATTGAAGATGGTCGCTTGAAATCTAAAGCTTGTTCCTTCATCTCCTTGTAATTGCTTTGTTCAGTGCCAAAAATACAATTTAAAAGCTGGTAATTAACACAGGTAATTGTTGCATACCATTTATGCTTTAGATGTGTGATCTGTACAAATGCCACTTAGCACACATTACACTGTACTGCAGGGGAAAAAAGGTATTTTTTTAAGCTTCATCTGTTGACAAAAAATATTCATTTGCTGGCTTTACTGGGTATAGGTTTTTAAGTGTACATAAAATACTGTTTCTGGTAACCTTTTTTTGATGATAATAATATCCCAAACTAATACACTAATAATTAGATAACAAATCTGCAAAGTATCCATAGAAATGAATGGTTGTAATGTTATGAAATCATACTCTTAAGTACAGTTCTTTCCTGTAGCACCAATCATTTTCTTGGGTTACCAGCTCACAGTAATATACATAAAATATAAATTATTACCTAGTCAATGAACTTCTTCAAAGTCTTTGCAATTTGATATCAATATAACATGCTTTGTTTAACTAATGAATAATATCATTCTGCTGGGATGTTTTACTATGTGATGTTATTCACAATTTTGGTCTTTGATATGTAAATGCTATTCATGAAGACTCCGTTTGCATATATCCATGATGACAAGGTAGCATTCTTGCTAGCAACTGATGCTGAATGGATAATTCACTAAAATACAAATATTCTTGTAGAGCACAAATCTATCATTTATGTTCAGTGACACCAAGAATGGAAACTATACCAACTGAGAGCTGAATTAAAGTGGCGACAGACCTTCTCAGATGTTTATCAGCTACCATTTTGTACTCAAACACAAAGACATTATACATTTCCTACCATGCAAGTTTGTAAGGCCTGGATGTGTTACTATTCAGACACAGCTTAACATTTCCCTTTGCTAGATGATAAAATTCTCTGCAGTCAGTGTATTGTCCAATATACTGGATAGTATTTTGTTATTTCAATAACTTGAATAAATGAGGCTATAAACATTATTGAAGAAAATCAACAGGCGTTTAAAATTCCAAGCACGCCTCTATATTTTTTATGTCTGTATTGTGACCCCTAAGAACACAGCTTAAATGTAGTGGCAAAATTAATTTGTACTTTAGCCTTTTGGGGGCGCTCACCAGACTGTTTATGTAGTGAGCTTCTTCTAAGTACTGCATGTACTATGCTGACACACTATTTTCTGACCACGGCTGCATGTATCAAAATACATGTGTGTGTGGGGGGGGAAAAGATTTTAAAAAAGGCACACTTACAATTACTCACATCAGAGGTGGCCAACAGAGAACTTGGTAGACCAGGTTTTATGGGAAATAACACTCACCATCCAAATAATGACTAGTCAAAGCAAATTAAGACCCTTGAGTGAGACTGGGCACTTCTCACTTATATTTTAAGATATTTCGCCTGTGGCACAGTATTTAAGATTAGTTGATGATCAACAAAGGGAATAAAGCACCACATAATAACCTTGTTTCACTTCCTTATCTAACTGCTATTCGTCAGATATTTGTAATTTATTACTGGAATGATCATGAAGATGCAGGGAAAACACCTAATTACCACATAATTAGCCCGTTTCACTTCCTTACCTAACTAGCATTTATGTATTCATGCTATATTAGCAAAATGTGATTATGAACTTGCAGGGAAAACACCTAGATATGATTCAAACCTTATACACCTGAGATATGGGTTCATTGAGTTGATTTTACTGATTTGACAGCAACAGGCAATCAGGAAGGTAGATGACAGCTAATTGTTACGGCTTTTCTGCTCATTGCTTAATACGTAATATACTTCCCAGGTGAAAACTGGTAAGCCCAGTTCTATGCAAATGACATGGCATGCGCTGCTCTTTCTTTGCCACACCCTGGTAAGATGTAAAGGAATTTGGCTAAACAGTACTTTAAAAAGACTTATTATTGCAGAGATTGTTAAAACACAGTTTCTTAAACAATGTAGTTAAAAAGCATGGACTGGGCCAGTGATGTGTAGCTATAATACAAAAAACTGCAAAACAACACAAGTCGCTTGATCAAACTGTGTAGCTGGTGGAATAAAAGCATAATTGAAACTGGCTGACCCAGCACAGTGATCTCCAAGCTCCAACCCAGCCCCGCCCCCCTCCCTTGTGCATATGCAATCTTGCAACCTGAAAAGCAGGAAGGAGATATTCACAAGTTTCAGGGTTATTTATGTGACGATGTTTCCCAGTCCAGGAAGTTATTTTGATTTATCTATATCTTAATCAAAATTCCAGAAATGTTGCATCAGATACTTCTGCATGCAATGTTCCCAGATCAAGATATCTGTTGCAGCAGGTGGCATTGTTGCTTTGCTTACATGAAAATTGCATCATCCTGCTGAGGCAAAACCCCCGGGATTTTAAGTGTTGCTAAAAATAAAGAACCTAAAGCCTAAAGGAGTCAACTTCCTTTATCACATTATGTCAATAAGCAATTAACAAATGTGTAGCAATTCAAATGTTACAAAATCCTTGAATAAACATTTTAAATGACATAAACCTGAAGTAAAAAAATGTTTTGGCAAATTATATTTAATATCTTATTCAGTGCAATTAAGTGATCCTTAATTTTGTGATTTGCACAAGTATGAGTATCATCTTTAACATTTGCAACAGTATGTGCATTTCTTGAAACAATTCACAAGCAGCACTACATGATGGATCACCTGACAAAGCTTGTGACTTTCTCAAAGTCCCTTGTTTATCCCTCAAAGGTACGTTAAATATTTGTCAATGAACTTGTGTGGCACCAGAATGACATGCTCTTGTGTCATTGTTCGCAAACAAGATGGTCAAAATGTTAAGTTCTCAATATAACAGTGCACTCTGTATTTTCCAAAGTAAACTGTAGCTAAGGTTTTGATGATGACTGAAAATGCACAAGGTTGAACTTTTTCTGTATGTTGTATATGAATTTCAAAATCCATCCATCCATCATCTCCCGCTTATCCGAGGTTGTGCTGCGGGGGCAGCAGTCTTAGCAGAGAAACCCAGACTTCCCTCTCCCCGGCCATCATCGAGCTCCTCTGGGGGAATCCCGAGGCGTTCCCAGGCCAGCCGAGAGACATAGTCCCTCCAGCGTGTCCTGGGTCTTTCCCGGGGCCTCCTCCCAGTGGGACATGCCCGGAACACCTCACCAGGGAGGCGTGCAGGAGGCATCCTAATCAGATGCCTGAGCCACCTCATCTGGCTCCTCTCGATGCGGAGGAGCAGCATCTCTACTCTGAGTCCCTCCCGAATGACTGAGCTCCTCACCCTGGGAGAGCCCAGCCACCCTACAGAGGAAACTCTTTTCGGCCACTTGTACTCACGATCTTGTTTTTTCGGTCATTACCCACGGCTCCTGACCATAGGTGAAGGTAGGGATGTAGATTGACTGGTAAATCGAGAGCTTTGCCTTTTAGTTCAGCTCCTTCTTCACCATGACAGACCGGTGCAGCGCCCACATCACTGCTGATGCCACACCAATCCGCCTGTCGATCTCCCATTCAACAGTACATTACATATACTGTAACACACGTATGCAAACATTTACACAGTGTGTGTGTGTATATATATATATACACACACACACACACAAGTATATACACAAACATTGGTAGCAAACACATCCTCTATTTTACCTCCATCCCTTTCCACTAAGCAGCCTTACTCCTCTTTTTACAGACTGTTTACCCTGTTTGTTTCCTTGTCATTCTTCCATTGCCAAATTGTAACACTGCATTGGTTGTGCTGTCAATATAAGCTTCCCAACTGAAGGTTCATGTGATGCACCCGTGAGCTATTTTAAAGAACTGGTTGATGTAACACTTTAAATATTCCCCTTCATTGGTGAAAGTCAAGATTCAACTAAGGATAATTCATCAATTCAGGACACACCAATTATATGAGATGTACAGAGAATAAGCTTGAATTATGACAACTGGTTCAACCATTATGCAAGTAATGACTTATAGAATTAAGTAATGCCTAGTTGTTTTGGGGGGTTAGACTATTCAAGAGTATCAGTGTAATACATTCTGGCCCATGTGACCTAAAAACTGATCATGTAGAACACAACACATGAAAGGAAATAATCATCTGAATAACTACCTGAGTATTTGCAATATGACCAAATACACGAGACGTGGCCTTTATATTGTACACAACTGACACAATCATGTGGATGCTGTAAAAGTATAGTTATATGAGAATTTTATTCCTGATTTGAATAAGGCCCAGTAAAAAAAAAATCATTAGTTTATTATTTTTTTATTATATAGTTTAGTATTTTTTATTTCTTAGATATGAATGACATGTCCGGTGTTTCAATAGTGAATGAGTGGTAGGTAAACTAAAGCAGTGCGTGTTCGGTACTGATCGGGAGGGAAGGTAGAAGTAAGCTGGGGTGGAAGAATACAAATGCGCGGCAATTAGTTTCCATCGTCTGCCTGTGAAATTTGTGAATGCCGGCAGTGGAATTTACACAGGAAAATACACTTTAAAAAAAATAAAATAAAAAATCGATGCGGGCTAAATTCGTCAAGCGGGCGGGGATGATAAACTAATGATTTTTTTTTACTGGGCCTAATGTCCAAAGCGACTACAGGAAAAACTATAAATTACATTCACATTATACGTTTTTCGGAGATACAGAGGGTCAACACTGGTAAGCAAGTGTAACTAATAAACATTCTTTACCGTGTGAATGTTTTCATAGTGAATTTCAAGAGAATGTGGAACTGCAAATACGGCACAGTAGGGAACAGGCTACACGTAAGTAGCCAATATGTTGAAAGCCTGTGAATAATACATAAAACGGAGCTCATTTTTCTTAACTTAAAAACAATACGAAATCTACGTAAAAACGTGCCATCTGTTGCTTATTTTATTTTGAAAAAGTACCTGTCTTGCGTATACCTAATTTTCAATAACATCCCTTGTTGTAATGCACTGTAATGACCGGAACGTCCATCACACTGAAAGCTAAATGTTACCTTGCATTTCAGACGCAGCCTCTTTGTTAGGTAACCACATAGCTATGTCTATGCCGAAATACAGTTCTGTCAGTAGTATATTTATCTTTTTAAAAACTCAAATATCATCAAAAACACGACCCGCTCGACACACACAACTCCATGCCGACCGCGGTAACGCGAGACACGTTAGCTCCGCCCCGCGTGCTCGCCTGTTTTTATAATGCGTCATCACTTCGGTTTATGGCCTGAGCACCGCCAAGTTATTCACCCTCCCTCAGTCTTCCGTTTAAAGTTAGAAAACCTCCCGATTCCATTCGCAGACAAAATAAGGTAAGAGGGAAAAAGCCGGTTCTTCCGCGCGTTGGGAGCTTGACAGAGAGAAAGAGGGAGGGGTGGGGGCTGGTTTCGGTGGCGGCCCAACGTGAGGACGCACGGCCCGAAGCCGCCGTACGGATGATGCGGCCCGCCGTGCCGTCGTCGCGCCGCCGCCGATTGCCGCGCGTCGACGTGGCAGCCCGTGCGCTGGCTGGCGTCAAACCGTGCGCATTGTGGGTGGCGACAAAAAGAACGACTCCGGTTGCCAGGGCGGAACGTTGTTGCTGCCCCAGCCGGGATGAACGCCGTGCTAAACGTGCGCAGTGAACGTAGTATGGGCTGCTGGGGGGGAGGAAGGGAGGGGGCGCGTACGTGCAAATACGTTCAAACGCTCACGAGACCGACTGAGCTAAAGTAGCCTGCCCATTCTCACCCCCGCGTGCGTGTACCAGGAAGTGTTTTTGCCTGTTGCATGAGGCTGCCGTGCGTCGCCACATGTGGATGCGTAAAGCAGCTGGCGCTTATGGTGGTCCACAGTGTGGCGAGCCGACCATTACGCAAACTTCACCGGACATACACACAAGCAGAGACAACGAGGGCTATCCAGCTATTACTCACTGACATCAGCTTCTATGGAAGGAATGCCCTTTATTCTAAGTTTACCATGACGTCAAAATACTCGTCTGAATGAATGTCCGTCTGCGTGGCCTTGTCGGTGTAGTCATACAGTCATTGGCTACTATAAATGATGGCTGAAACGGAGAAAGCTCGAAACTAAACTCACTTTCAGTCGTTTATTTTCTTCTGTATTTCTGAAGATCATGTATCAATAATCAATGATAAGCATTCTTGCTTTCCACAGGCATTCTTTACAGTTTCCATGACACTCTCTGTATGGGCTCTTGGTTACTGGCTTTGAGCTGGCTCTGGGTGACAACAAAATATTATTTGTGGTTATATTACTTAATTAACATGGGCTGAATGTAGAAACTCCGCTAAGTAAGCAAAGAAGAAATTTTGCACTCCTGTTGTAGATACTACTGAGTCATGACATGTTACATTTACCATGAAGGTAGTTGTGGTACAAAGCCATATTTGTTGATTAGCTAGGTATCTTGTCAAATTTACTTTAGAACAGACTAAATGAAAAGATTACTTATGATTTCTTTATAATAAAACCAGCAGGCATACACATAATTAGGGCATGAATTACAAAAAAGGAAAACCAAGGTCAACATCATTACTATAGTAAGACCCTTATTAGCATATTCTGTTATGTTCTCATGAAGTGTTGTTTTTTTAAAATTATGAAATACTTAAAGCAGGTGTTGGATTCATTTTGATTGGTTCTTACAGTGGGTAATTGTCAGTGAAAAGTATGAATTGTGAGTGAGAAGTATGAATTATAAGCATAATTATGAAGTCATTAAAACCTTTGTTAACATTACTATCACTCATTATCATCATTACTGAAAATGCACTTTCTAAAGACAGCTAATAGTCATTGCACATAAAAAGTCAAAACAGCATATTTGTGACTATAACATTTCAATTTATTCATCTACCCACTTTCCACCTTCTTGTCCTGGTCAAATTTTTAACATCTTAAATCCATCTCCCCCCTGTAATATAATGCTTCAGCGTTGGCAATCAGGCCAACCAGCCCTATGGCATCCTCAGAAGTCAGCATGCACGTAGAGGAAGTCGTCGTCGTGACAACACCAGACACAACTGTGGATGGAGCAGTTGTGGAGGAGGTGAAGACAATGCTTGTCACAACAGATCTTTCCCACCCAGGGTGAGTATGCAAAAGCATTTTCATAGCTAAAATAAGCCTGAAAAATGGGTGTTTGAAGATTTCAGAGGGTTTTCCCATTATTCATAATATGCAGGCTTGTCGAGGCAGATGTTTTGGATGTTAGAGTTCAATAACATTCCTAAATTATTATTATTACATTTCTTTTCAAAGTTCTTTGTTAGCATTCAGAAATTTCTCTTTGGCATGCTTGTATTGTTTGAAGTGTGTAACATTTTATTTGCACAGTATGCGTCAGTCTAAAATCATAACAGCCTATCTGTTGTAAGCTGCTGTACATTTTCTGATGCTTGTTTATAGGCTTTTAATAAACGACACAGTTTTACATATTGTACAAATGCAGACGTCATAGCCTCATTTTTAGGAGAGCTGAGTCTCCTAAATCTGTAATGGTACTGGTCGGCTTTCATATGTGCAAGTTGAAACTGGTAAGAAGAAAGGAGGGGAAATTGCTATCTATGTCACATGGTGTAATCCAAGATGCACTACTTACAAGTTTCAGGTATGTGGTTAAGGCATCAGCATGGGACTTTTCATACACTGGTGTTCCTGTTATGTACGCGCGCCCCTCTGCCAGTGTCATGACTACAGTGGGGAATACATTCTATCATCAGCTGCTGAAGGACCACAAACATCTTCATGAAAATCGCTGGGAATTTAATCATATCTCTGTAATGTCCACTCTAACGAACTTCTTCCAGTCTGTTAACTGCTCAGCAGTAGCATTTAAGAGAGTGGACTTTAGGTGACTCAGATGTCAGAAATGCTTGTAGATCTGTTGTCCTGCCATCCCAGGGCAGATATGACCATAACTTGGATTAGTGATTTACCATTACCTAGCACCCTCTTTTCATATCAGAAACTGTCAGCGAGTGAGCAAAAGAAGGTGAGGAAATCTCTAGAGGAGGCTTAGAGGACACGGACTGAGTTGGATACTTTTTGTGAGATGTATCTGCAAGGACATTTGCAGTCATATCAGTTGCGCTGGTTCTCCAATAAAACATGGCAGATAATTAAAAATCTGAAGGGCCTTTCAAATGGAAAAAGGGCATATACGTTATAGTAAAGTGAGGAGATTCAGGATAGCTTTAAAATAAGGTCAACAAAGAGAGAAATCGGCTCAGGGATAAGCTGGACCATAAGCTTCATCAGAACATCCCATAGAAAATGTGGAATGGAATGAAGAAACTTACTGGTTTGCAGACCAGTGATCAGGTGGTGGAGAGGAACTTGGAAAATGCTTCTTCAACAGATTATACATCTATGTGCCTTTCCAGGCCACACCCAGGTTCAGGCTTCAGTTCCCCCATCTGCCTTATCCCCCTCCTGCTACTGCATCCTTTCCCCATAGCCCTTCCCCGTCTCTCTCTCCTCTGCTATCAATCCTCCTCTCTGCTATATTGATATCGGAAAGATCACCAAATAATCACTTTCATATGGAAATTGTTGCACATTGTCATGTAATTATGATCTTTCTATGTATAGATACTAATGCAGATTTCTCAGGCTTTTGCTTCCGTAGGTTGTCAGCTTTGTGGTCAAGCTAACATTGCTTTTAATTTACTGCTCAGAGATGATGTGACGGAGGACAGCATGGAAGCTGAGACTGAAGCTGCTGCCTTTACCGCAACGCCCATTCTGGAGAAGGAAGCAGTGATAGGTAATGTTAGCCAGGGCTGGGTTCATTGTGCCCATGCGAGGCAATGACATCAGGAAAAGACTAGGGGTCAACAACCTTTTTGAAACTGAGAGCTACTTAACGGGTACTGAGCCATACACAGGGCTACCAGTTTGAAAAACTCTCCTAAATCTATCTAAACTGCATATATAATAGACATGTTTTAAATGTTTTTTTTAGATATTGTAATTTTCAAATCTATATAAATGCAAATTTGATTAAAGAAGAATAGTATCAGGATAAAATAAAATTTTAGATGCTGCTCACTGGTGAGTTGGGCTATTTTTAGTACACGTCCGGGGACGACTCATATGGCTCTAGGGGGCACCCTGCAAAGACTTGCAGTTAGGCTAACTGGCATCACTAAATTGCCCACAGTGTATGTTTATGTGTGTGTGGATAAGATGTTAGAAGATGGATGGATTGTCACTTAAAGTGAAGAGTGGGGGGGAAGACTGGCTCAAGGAAGTGTTTCATTAAATTGTAGCAGAACCCACCCCTGCAGATTCTATTGGATCCACTTGTGGACAAAAACGGAAACTAAGGAATATGTTAGTTAGCCCAGCTAGTGTAGACACTCTGATGTAATTCTGTTGCTGTAAGACAGAGGTATCTGAGCTACAAACAGCTCTCTTTACGCTAGTGTATCTTTGCTGGCTTTCCTTAGAAGACTTTCTTTTAGCATCAGTACCAGGACATGCAGCTTATGACATGTAACCCCAATTGTGCACTTGGATGAAAGTCACCTTTGTTGCGCTATTCCTTCTCATTTTTGAACATAGTAAGATAAGGAGTCCAATTAGTCTCACACAGTTCAGTATTTTCCTGAATAAAGGCCAAGTGACTGAGGAGTTAAGAAGCCTATTTTCTGGATTTCTTTGTACGGTGCAGTCACACGCCTCATTACTTGTGGTACAGGGTTGGCAGTTCTCTGTTTGGGATCTTTCATAATTGATTATCCACTCCTGAATCAGACGATTACGCTGATATTTATTAAATGTAGCACTTAAATGTGACTTTAATAGATGGATGTAGAATGACTATATCAAGATTACTGTGATGTATCATATTAACCCTGTTGGAGGCACTATAGATTAATAATGGGGAGTATAATTCAACCTGAAATTCATGAATTACATGAAAAGGAGATTATTACTGAGATTAACAGTAACATATATTGCGGAACCTGGAACTATAAAGAAGTTTCTTATTGAATCTTCTATGAATATATTATCCTGAAGTAACTGTAGATGTAGCTGTAATGCAAAAAGAAATATTCCACCCAACCATTCACTGATCTTCCAACCACTTTTACTTGTTTGGCAATCAAACTCTTGGATGTCTATAGACACAATATAGTTTATTGTTGGTGGCATAGTTCAGGTGGCCAATGGGAATATGCGTTTTGAGACTGAGGAAGTGGCTATATTTAAAGGTTTTAACTTACAGTTCTCTGGGGAGCAGGAGGGCAGGGTCACTAGTTTAAGGACCCGAGCCCTGGTGGCTACTGGGTATTGTAGTTTGGGGGGGGTCTGCTCAGTAGTAATGGGATTTCCCATTTTACATTTTGACAGGGGGGAGGGGTTTGATTTGTATTTAGGTTTTTATTATTAAGTGGAGTATTCATTTTGAATTTTATTATGATTGACATTTATACAATGTTATTGGTCAATTTTAGAATATATTCGTTGGGGCATAGTTGATGTTTTGAAAAGTTGTGTAGTATCTTTATCGTTGATGTCCTGGATTTTTCTTGTTATTTTTCTTTAATTACATTTGGTTGTTTGGGGCCCATCAGCACTTGGAAGACGGATTAAAAAGACAATAAAGTTTGTGCGTCCAATCCTGTCTTGTGTGGCCACAAGTTTGTTCATTGGCTCATGGGCCGATAACGAAGAAGGTGGTACAGTATAGGTGAGGTAAATACATAACTTGTAAAGGTAGAAGCTACATCACTGGAAAAGATGAGCATTGTCATGGGCCCATCGGCACCCGCAAATGTGAAAATAATACCTTAGTGCACAAGCATGTAAGCTAAATGTGTAGTAAGCATGCGATAAGCAGGTTAATGCAGTCCAAGCCATGCTTTGTGTGTTTTTAAATGCATTCTGCTGTATGTAGGGCGATTCTTTCCCTCTGCGGCTATGCTTTAAAAAGGTGTGGCCTGGCATGCATTATCCACATATACTGATTACATATTATTCATCTATTAGGTGCATGAAGCATGAATGTACGTACATTTCCCGCTTTTCTGAGACTTGGGTAAATTATCTAGAATAATTACATAATTAATATTATTGTTTCTTTTGGTTCCTGATGAAGGTTTTTGTTTTGTAGCTGTCTTTGTTGGGTGTTTAATGCTACAGTTTTTGTCGGTCTAAAAAAGTTAAAAGAGAAAATGAACAATCATTTGGTGAACTAATTAAACAGTAAATCTATGGACCACATTTTTGAAAATGTGCTGTTTGGAAGATATATCGCTTTAAGCTTTAAGCTTCAGTTGGTTCTGAGTTACCCTTGTTTTCTGTGTTTCTCAAATAACACCTGAGTTATTGCCTGAGTTAATGCCTGTGAAAGGGGGAAATATTATATCTATACTGCTTATCAATCTTGAGGTAATTTTAAAGGCTGTGGTTAAAAAAGAAAGAAATCAATAACTAAAAAATGTTTGGCGTCAGCTTATTTGTCCTACTTGCAGAAACATGCAGATATGTGTAGCTCTACATTATATACACACAAACTAGTGCATTCCATCAGGAGACCTATCATGCGTGTATAGGTGTGCATGCATATCCATCGGCATGCCTAAGTCATTCATACAATGAAAGGAATGTAGCATGGGACAGGACTTTTGGAGATGAAGTCTCAGTTTCACATTTGCTCCTTGTTATGTAAGTAGTTTTAATATTTACTTTTTCTACTCTGCTCTCTGTAAATCTGCGCAAAGCACAATTATTGCCATATGTCCTGATTCTGAATGGCCCCCCCCCCCCCCCCCCCAAAAAAGGTTTTTTTTTTTTTTTTTTTTAAAAGGTGTTTTTTTTGTGTTGGTTTGCCCGGGGGGTTGGTTTGTAAGAAGTGGAAA
>JABFDZ020000131.1:359922-370039 GCA_019775955.2 Pollimyrus isidori
GAGCGTGAAGGTGCCTCGATGATGGCTCGTCCGAGCGTGAAGGTGCGCGACGATGGCTCGTCCGAGCGTGAAGGTGCCTCGATGATGGCTCGTCCGAGCGTGAAGGTGCGCGATGATGGCTCGTCCGAGCGTGAAGGTGCCTCGACGATGGCTCGTCCGAGCGTGAAGGTGCGCGATGATGGCTCGTCCGAGTTATCCTGCATGGAGATATTGCCCACAAATTGTACATGTCAATGTAAAAAGCTGATCGTTATAAGAAAGACATTGTATCTGCCAAAGAGGACAATACCAGGAACTAAATATAAGTTGTATTGTCACTTAGACTTAAGCCACTTTCTTTCTAAAATATAAGCTATATGATATTGTCTGGGTCAGCATCCATCTGACCCTGCCTGGCCGCCAGGTGTTACTTGCCATCCTGTCTTCCTCCATGTCACCCGCACCCTGTGTGCTTTTCCTTGACCCCCAGACCGCTGCATGGCTCAGTGGGCTGAGTATGTTGCTCAGATTGAGGAGTTGCAGATTCAGAGCTGGCTAAGAACAAGCTGTCATGTGCTTTTTTATGTATGTTGCTCCTTGCCCCCATTTACTCAGTTTTCCTTGCTTTAGTTAACCCTTAGTGTTTCTCACTTTTCCCTAGTCTCCAGTGCTGATCAATTGTACACCTGTTCCTTGTTTGCCCTGAGTCTTTGTGATTAATTGGTTAAGACTCTCACCTGTCCTGCATTGTGTCTTGTTAGCTGTGTATTTACGTGTCTGTTGTGATTCTTTGATGGTTTGGTGTAGTTTTATGTCTGAGTGCAGAATGGTTGTTATGGTCTGCTGCCTTGTCCTCTTCCCTGTGTTTAACATCGTTTTTGTTTTTTCCTCATTTTCTTTTGATCCCTCGTGATCCTTTTCTTTTTAATTTTTCCCTGTTGTGTTTTATTTTGTTAATAAACCCCTTCATCTTGGAGCTGCAGGTGAATCTTCACTGTTTTCCCACCTGCGCCATGCCACACTGCAGCAGATATACAGATGTTAATCTGAAAACCAGGCCTGAATGTCTTAACCATGTAGTGTAGAAAAGCAATAAATATTCTTAGTTTCACTAGCAATTGTTTCTCTGTCTCTCTACAGTAACATTTCTAGTGACTCTATGTGGGGAAGTATTTGAAACCCAATACCAGATAAATGGTAATACTTGAGTTATTCTGAATATTATCTCTGGACAGAATAACAATTCAGATTAAGCCTAGTTGTAACAACTACAGTGGCAAGAAAAAGTATGTGAACCGTTTGTAATTTGCATTAATTTGTCATACGAATATGCTTATGAGAGCCTCACCAAAAAGAGCTTTCAGAGGATCTACCATCAAGAACTGTTGATTTACATAAAGCTGTAAAGGGTTGCAAAGTGATTTCAAAGACTCTAGAAATTCACCGGTGTACAGTAAGGCAAACGATGTACAAATGGAGACATTTTGGGACCGTAGCTACTCTACCAAGAAGTGGGCGCACTTGGTAAGAGCACAACAAAGACTCATCAATGGTCAGTAGGTAAAGACATACAGTAACCTCAAGTGACAGCCAAAGATTTGAAGGCATCATTAGAACTGGCCAACATCTGTGTTCATGAGTCTACTGTATGTAAAACATTGAAAAAGAGGGGTATCTATGCCAGGACCCCACAAAGGGAGCCACTGCTTACACAAGAACATTGCTGCACGCCTGAAGTTTGCGAAAGGGCACATTGACACTCCACGGCAGTATCAGCAAAATGTTTTGTGGACTGATGAAACTAAGGTTGAACTATTTGGAAAGAACACCTAGCACTACATCTGACACACAGTAAGACGGGCACTCCACATCATCATAATGTATCTCTTCCGTAAAGTATGGTGGAGGAAACATCATGATTTGGGCCTGCTTTGCTGCATCAGGGCCTGGACAGCTTGCAGTAATTGAAGGGGAGATGAATTCTCAAGTGTACAGTATCAAAACATTCTTCAGGATAATGTGAGAAATGTCTGTACATCATCTGAAACTCTGAAGAAGTTGAGTGATGCAACAGGATAATGACCCAAAACAGTGGAGCAAGTACACAACAGAATGGTTTCAGCAAAACAAAAACATCCCTAGGTTTACCTCGTGTGAAAACCCGATTGTTATCAGCTGTTTCGTGTTATTTCTGAGTGGTCCTGTGTGTTTAAGTCCGTGTTCAAGTCTGTTTCACCAGTACTGGTCATTAACGTTACGTGTGTTTTGGAATGTGTTACCCTACAAATAAATCATTTTTGTTCGTAACCACGACTCCTTTTGCCAGCTTACGTGACAATTATACCCACCATATTTTTGTCAATACCTTTCACTTAAATGGAGATCAGATCACATTTTATGACAAATTAATGCTGAAAACCATGGAATTCCAAAAGGTTCACATACTTTTTCTTGCAACTGTAATTATTACGAAATGGTTATTTTCAACTAATTAAATGGTGTGTTGCTTAACAGTTTCCTAGTAATTTCATAAACAAAATAGACATTGCTTAATTACAGTGGAGAAATAGACTAGTGGCTCTGACAGAAAACAAATACAAAATATCCATACATTAGTATCACTTTTCTTTCCACTGCTGAAATTACTGAACAAAATAAGTATTAATTTACATTCACTTGCAGGGCATTCACACTGGTTGGCACCTCCAATTGTTTGGACAAAATCACCATATCTCTGGGTACAATCCAAGAAAACTGTATAATATAATAAACAATAATTAATGACTAATTATTCGCCAGCAATATCTTAGTTTCACATCAGAAATAAGCTTGCACCAATTTATATGCCCGCTTAATTGCCCCATGCAGGGTCATGGAGATGTGTAGCTTATCCTGGAAGTTATATATGTAGATATATCGTGACTTCGTGACTGCAATGAAAAAACTCTTGCATTTTGCTTGGTTACTTATGGGTATGGTTAGGGCTGGGTAAGGTTGTCATAGTTAGCATTACCATTTTTACCGTAGAATTGATTGAGCGGCGTGTGTGTGTATGTGTTTCTGGGTCAAAATTAAAAGTGTCTGTACTAAGTCAATACTGGCTATCTACAATGTGAAAAGTCAAAATTACCAAAATATATGCGTAGCCTACACATTATAACTATGAGCTGATGATAACACGTCTGTGTATTCGGATAATTTTAAATCATTTTATTATATGTCGCATTTTTACTATAGGACAAAGTTCGTCGGAGTTATGATTGTACAACGGTAGGAGTGTTTAATCTGTAGTACGTAAAAACGCTGAAACCGAAACTATCGTGAGGTACAGAAGCGATACCTAACAAACTACACGGAAAGCAACAGCTTCCTGCGCCCTATAAGACAAGGAACTCATTGGCGGTGTGAATATAAACTGTTATTTTAAATGAACAGAACGGAATTCCATCGAACGAGTTTTTAGGTATTTCTTTTCGCTGACTTCATCACAAGCTTTATACGTAAGTTTGCATTCCTTTATACGGGTGCTAATAATGCATTTTGTTCTTATGCAAAAGACAGATGTAGCGTTTCCAGTTTTGCTATATAGGACGTATACATGTTTAAATCGTATGTGTCGTGGATCGTTGCAAAACAGCGTTCATTAGTTTGTATAAGTGCATTTCAGTCATATCTACCTGACCTTAAAATCTGTATTGGATGTAAGAAAATGTTATTTTATCATTTGTTATAATAAATATTATTAATGCGAATACGTTGTTATTAATGAGAATAGGGGGCGCTTATCGTGTTCATGAAAGTGGCTTTATTTATCTATGATAAACAAGGATAGGCTAGCTGTGTATGAAGAATAATGCGTTTGTGAATGTCAGTGGCACGAGCGTATTTTTTATTTTTATTTCAAAAGTAGATTGAATTATGTCATAGTGTTATTTATCAGTACTACTAGCGCATGCCAAATTGTCAACTATGCAATACTTTTCCTGTCCGAATAAAATATCTTGGTATACTAGCAAAATGTTAAAAAATATAGAAAATACATTACTTAGTTTTCTTTTTTCCTCAGAATTGCAAATAATTGGACGTCAGTTCAGTGTGATGTTGTTTCACTATTGTAATTTTAGTGGATGTTGTCGGTACAGTATTACCTAGTCACTGGCTCGAAAGGCTTTAATTTCTACAACAAGTCTTTCATTCTCATCGGCCGGCAATGGCTTGTGGACCACCAGTCATAAACAATACAGTAGGCAGGAAAATGCCTGGTTGAATTAAATTGCCGAAGAGTGAACACATCACAGCTTAATATATCAATTAAAAGCGGTCATGTGAGTTTATTTGTACCTTTATAACATTACAAGATGATGTCAAACAAAAGTAATACAGCAAAACAGGATATGAGAACTTAGAAAATACCCTTATGTTTAATGTTATTTAACTTGGATATAAATACCTTTAATAGGAATATGCTTCTTTAATTGAGTAACATTGCGTGTACAGTAGGTGCCTACATTTTGTCTGAAGGTTCTGATCTGCTATAGAACAAATCATATTTTATGTGTTGCTGGATTGTGCTGGAAATGACCAACTTCAGAGATGGTTGAGTTCTGTAATGTTTAATTTTAAAATCAATAGAAATATGGAACAAAAGGAAATAGATAGGTGAGTGCTCTTAAATCAGTGAAAAGTTTTTAAGTGCGTTTCATTGTCTGCCCCCATCTTGGGCCCACCACAGATACACAGCTTCTAAAGCCAAGGAGCCAAGGACACACAGCAGTGTTTTTTCAGAACACTGTGTCTCTGCTTAGACCTAACAAACCTGATGGTCCCATATGAAAACCAGCCAGTTGTTGAAGGTCACACAATGTGGAGAACACGGAACACGAGTAAGAGAGAACAGCAAGTTTCCATATATGTAAATAAATTGTTAGGAATGCATGATTAAAAATCCATGGGTTCCCCCAGTAATGTATACTGCCGGTGTTTGTGATTCGGGAAAGACTGTGAAACCTCAGTTTGTGCCCCTTGTTTTTGCTCTACTTTATATCTGACCAGGCAGGGTCCTCAGCTGTCCCAGTTAGTTTAATGCCACTGGCCTTGGTTAGTTTAAATGCATATTAATTAAGTCAGTAGATGATGAAATAGGGTGAGGAGGAATGTTATGGTAACAGTGTTCCACTAATCTGCCTCAGAGGGCCAATTGCGCCGCTAGTCTCTCTGATCTGGCACATAATCATTTATCATTTTCATTTTAGTCCCAGGGGTGGCACAGTGGTGCAGTGGTTAGCATGTTGCCTCACACCTCTGGGACCCGGGTTCCGCTCTCTGCCTGGGTTTCATGTGTGTGGAGTTTGCATGTTCTCCTTGTGTTGTCGTGGGGTTTCCTCCGGGTACTTCCTCCGTTTTCCCCCTTCAGTCCAAACATGTCCAACGAGGCTGTTTGGAGTTCCTAACACGACCCAGTAGGATAAGCGGTTTGGAAAATGGATGGATTTTAGTCCCACTCTCCTGTCCTGTCCTGATCTCTGTCAGTCTTCTGACCTGTCATCTGTTGCCCTGTTAAAAAAAAGTGAGACTTTTTGTCAGAAGCAATGATTAAACAGTTGAAATGTTGTATTGGGTTGTACTGACTTCCTGAACTGTGGTCACAATTTTATCAGCAGAAAAAACATTTTTATATTCTGTAATGATAGTGTTCTCCCATTGTTCACACAGTAACTGTCAAATGTATGATAGTAGTATAACAAAAATGTATCTATATCATATATCAAAGAGAGGGAATCCATGAAGTTGTCTTGGATTGTAGCTTTGTTTATGTCAGAATTCACCCTAATTTAAATCTGCTGCCATGGTTACATCCTGTCAGCAAGAAAAAAAAACAGATACAGCTGGTTGCTTGACAGTTTTTTTTCTTGGTATACAATATTATATGCATGTCATTTACATTCAATCAATAGATATGCAATGTAATGCAAATTCACAGCGATAGCAGTAAAACTCATGCTGCATAATGAATAGATACAGTTTTAAACAATAAAAATACAAAAATCCAACTATATAAATGTAATGGGAATCTTTGTTTTCCAAGTAAACCTTCAGACATTTTTTTCTTTCTATTTTTGATGACATTGATGACTAGACTAAAGTTTGAAAAATTAAATTTTTAGTAAATATACAAAAATATATGAAATATATGTAATGGGAACCTAACATGTCATACCATGACATGCAGAAATTGCTGGTTTTAAACAACAAACAGCAGTTAACGTCGTTGCACATTGTTTTTTAAAACCTGGAAAAGGAAACCAGAAATGCAGGTTTCAAAACAAGAAAAGTGGGACAAATTGTTACTACACAGTGAGGTAAAGAGGACAATCAGTGACAAAGGCTTTCAAAATGAAAAGGAAATAGCATGTTTTCTATACCATGATCAGATTAGTTCATTATCATGAATCATGTCATGACATATGGATACTCATTTAAAATGTTATTCAACTGTTTGTATGTAAATAGATGATTATTGGAAGCACTCTGAAAGAGAGAACTCTGGAAGCAATTCATTATGCAAACTTGCAAAGGTCAGGTGTTTTGAATAAGATTCTTAGATGTGATCTTCAAACTGTATTCACTAGAGTCATGCATTCTGTCCTTTGCCCTGGCTGTGTGTAAAAGCAAATTGCCAATAACAAAATTATGTTTTTTTTTTGCTTTGAGTCAACTAGCTGACTATAGCTGACTAGTAGCCTATATAATGTATTATAAAAAATCATTTTTTTAGTATGAGCCAGAGTTCTGTAAACCCAAAATCAACATACAGTTTACCAAAATATCCATAACTAAAACAAAGATTAGTTGCTCATTTTTTTGTTGTTTCTTTTAATATTTGTTTCCTTCAAATGCAACTCCTGTCCATTTGTGCCTAGTTAGCAAATGCTCATTTCTTGCCACACATTTTTTGCCATTGTCTTTAAGTATGTCATGTCTTTTTTCTGTAGATAAGACTAATTTGAAACTGGAATCTTTTATGGTGCGTCATCTGCCCTTTTGCGCTTCCCACCTTGGAACTGTCTGTAAAATCAGCAAGAACCTCCTCTGAATACCTGGGTATGCTCAATGGATGCAGCTCAAAGAAGGCAGTGGGAGTTTTATTCCAAATGAATTTTTATTTCTTTCAACCATTGATTACACGGTAATCTGGTGATGCCTCCAACGTGACAAACATGACAGCTGCAGAACAAGACCTATCCATTCTAAAGACACTTCTGGAAATATGTGACTTGAAAATCGCTTGCTCCACATGTGCCAGTAAAGAGAATGAAATAACATATTTGCTGAGAACCATTGAGCATCAGTGTCATGGCAATATACTCTTAGCCAAAGCTAAGGGCAACGGCAAAAGATGGAGATGTATCTCCCGTCGGCCTCAGTTTCCAAACCCCAGCAAATACTGCGTGTGCTACTTTTTTGTGGAAGGCCTAGGATGCACCAAGCACCATAATCGGTGTACCTTCGCCACAAGTAATGAAGAGGTTATGGTGTGGAACTTCCAAAAGCGCAAGAAAATGGACCACAGCACTCTGATGAAACTTTTGGCCAGTTGTGGAGGCGACGCCCAAAAGCGGGCCGACGCGGCCAGGGAAATATTGGCCGAGTTTGGTGGGGAGTTTAGGGAGCTCTGCCAGGCTTGTTTTCACAGCTCCCCCCAGAGAATCACAGGCAAACGGTGGAACAACACATGCACTGGGGAGGCAGCGCACACCTGGAGTCCCATTTTAATCCACTGCCTGGAAGAGCAGAGCAAGAAGGTTTATAATGAGATCCGCCGCCGGTCACTCCACGGATTTCAGGTCTGTGCCCATGTTGCTCGGGGATTTCCTTGCTGGCACAGGTTCAGCAGCTGCCCGTTCGCGCACAGTGAAGTGGAGATGGCTGTTTGGAAGGAAGAGGTCACAGGCAAGTTGCACCGGCAGGACCTCATCTTGCTGTCCCAAAGGAAACAGCGGTCAGACACAAGCTCAGCGGCTAAGTCCAGTCCTGAGTTGCAGTACTACTGCAAAGCCTGCCTTCTGACTGTCTCATCCCAGGAGAGCTTCATTAAGCATTGTGCCTCCCTTGAGCACACCATGATGATCACTGAGGACTTCACCACAGAATGGAAGCACCGACCCCCCCCTCAGAATTGCAAACCAGAACTTTGTGACAGGTAACTATGAGTTCAAAGTCTCATGTATCTTACCAAAATACCTTTAAATAAAAATAAAATTATTAAAACACAGTAGCACCAGGGGTCTCAACGTACCGCTCCACCGGCCCCCACTGTTTGGCAGAATTCAATTACAGCACGCCCCCCCCCCCACTCAAGTGGCAAGTTTTACCATAGATACCATTTTCTCCTATCTCTCGTTTTTTTCTTACAGTTTAAAAAAATTGTGCTAAAGATAACCTAATCAGTGGCCCCTTACAATTATTTGTTTTTTTTGGTAAATATTTAGGCCTAAGACGTGCGACTATGGCCTTAACTGCACACGGGCGCATTCCACAGAGGAACTGAATGAGTGGATCCTGCGGCACAAGGAGGCAGAGGAGATCAGGAGCAGTGCAAAAGCCCAGGGGCTTATGTCCTACAAGGAGCTTCTCCTGCAGGAGTACAGGAACAGCAGTAATGAAGTGCACATTGTGAGTAAGGATCTACGAATTATAACAGGCCTGCATGCCGCAATATAAATAGGGTAACGAAAAAGCATAACAGCAACGTGAATCCAACCAAAATTCTTCCTTCTCGATTACTTGGTAGCATGGCAGAAGGAAGACGTTGCATAGCGGATGAGCAAAAGCATTAGTTTCATGGAAGCAGTTCAGGGTGAAAGTGAATGAGAATGCAGCCGTCTGTCAGTATTGCAAAGCAGAATTTAAATTTTACCGCAGCACGACTGCAATGCAAATACATCGTAAAAGAGAACATCCAGGTTTGACGGACGCACCTAATAATGCAGGGGTTATTGGGCTCCATTTGTGCCAAAGATATTTCACGCAGTGTAACAAAACACCTGTCTGTGTCTATTCAGCTTTGAACTGAACTTCAACCGTGACGATACTATTTTGATAACCATGTCTATGTCTGTATTAAAATTAAGAGATTTCTTCTATTGTTAATATATCACGCACCTTGGTGAATGAAATAGCGTTCCTCCTTCACCAACAATGTAAATAGATAAATTTAAAATAAAAACTAAGGGAGCTTAAAAGATATTTATTTGAATGATCTTCTATATGAAAACAAGGTATATTATTAAACTTTTACTTGAATTAGTTTTTTTGGCATGTCAAACACAGAGAGAATAATAAGAATAACAAAGCAGGACGAAGCAAAACAACACAGATAAACGACAAGAAGAACAAGTGAGTGGCACATCATGACGACGTGTTGAAATATTTGCTCAACATGCAATACAGTCAAATGACTGGGTGTGTCAAGACAACAAAAGTACAGTTTAAATTTGAACTTGGTCAGGGGAGCAATTGTCATAGACAATCTCATTGTCAAAATAGATTTATCATAGCTGTAGGACATTTGGACGTTGAATAGACATAGACATGTTTTGTTACATGCACTGTCGACATATTTTTGGCCCAAATGGAACCAAGCAGTCTCTGAGAGCGTTTGCAGGGCTCATGCAAAATTTTAGCTTTTATTTCTCGTCGCATAATAGGTCTAAGTGTGTGCATGTGTGTGTCCTGCCCCGATCATCTGGTCCTTCCGTGTGCCACGCCCCCTCATTAACCATTTTCCTGATCATTGTCATTAGTTCACTGTGTTTAGTCCGCGTTTACGTTTGCTTCCCCAGTCCGGTCATTGTAATGTTATCCAGTGTTTCGTCTGCCCTTACGATTGCTGTTCCTATTAAACCCCATGTTTGCCCCGACTTTCTGCTTCCTGCACTTTTTACAATGCTTTGTGCGCCGCTAAGCAGGACAGTATGTGTGTATGTATGTGTGTGTGTGTATATATATTAGAGGTCGACCGATATGGGTTTTTCAGTAGCCGATGCCGATATTTTGGAGTAAGAGTCAGCCGATGGCCGATATATGCTGCCGATATTTTTTTGCCCAATAATTGAACGTTTCCCCCTCTATTGGAGGT
>JABFDZ020000131.1:391840-404015 GCA_019775955.2 Pollimyrus isidori
GTGAACAATATTTGAGAGAAATGGGTCTTTTGTGTATGTAGAAAAAAATTCTGATGTTTGAGTTCAGCTCATGAAAAGTGGGAGCAAAAACAAGAGTGTTACGTTTATATTTTTGTTCAGTGTATATGAATGGACAATGTGTAATACTGGTAACACTTTATGACAATATTTACATAGTATAGTTTTCATACTAAGTCAAACTAGAATAATCTGCAGAGAGCTGAAGAAAAACTTTATAGCCATGTTCAAAGAAGTGAATTATTGAGTGGGATTAACCATATTTAGTTTCACACGTTCTTATGTATAGAAAGCATCCCCTTGAAAAAAGAGATTTTTATATTACTGTATGTAAGTAAATTACAAAGTGTGTTAGCTGAAAAAATGAGTTGTCATTCTTATCACAGAAGAACAACATTAGCGAAATTGTTTCCCCCCATCTTGAACAGGTATAGTGTTGTGATCTTTGGTGGAGTGGAATCCAACTTGAGCAAGCGTATAAAAAGAGTTGAGGGAGCACAGTGCTGAGATGTGTGAGAGCAAAAGACAAACTGTGAGCGAGAGCATGGTGGCCGAATTATGCGTGCGTAGGACAGATTGAGCAAGACATGCACGCCAAACTGAGCGAGACAGATGTTATGAGCGAGAGCACGGTGGCTGAGTTAAGCACGCACATAGCAAAAACATTGCTCGCGAATGTCCTTCTGCACGCTCAGGAATGTGACACTATTATAACACCATATAGAGCCTCCTCCTGGTTGGACATGCTGGAAACACCTAGGGAGCTGTCCAGGAGGTATCGTAGACAGATGCCCGAACTATCTGAACTGGCTCTTTTCAATGCGGAGGAACAGCGGCTCAACTTGGAGCCCTTCCTGAATGTCTGAGCTCCTCTGCCCATCTCTAAGGTTGAGCCCAGCCACCCTGCGAAGAAAGCTCATTTCAGCCGCTTATATCTGCAGTCTCATTCTCCATGTCACTATCCAGAGCTCATGATCGTAGGTGAGGGTAGGAATGTAGAATGATCAGTAAATTGAGAGCTTTGCCTTCTGGCTCAGTTAGAAGAGCCGAAGAAAGATTTATAATTTTATGGCGCAGCGTGTTTTTTTTAATGTCGGATCTATTTTCTTTTTAATGGCTCCCCTTCGTAGATACAAGAAGCTTCTAAATAAAGCGAGACTTCACGAGCTGCGGAAACATGACATCATCTTATGCACCTGCACGGCTGCCTCCATGCCAAACATCACCAAATCCGTCAGCACGCGCCAGATCCTTATTGACGAAAGCGCCATGGCAACTGAGCCCCAGACTCTCGTCCCACTGGTTAGCCACAATCCTGAGAAGGTGAGTTTACACTTTTACGAGAGAGCAGATTGAAGAAGACCCAGATGCCTAATCAGGCATTTAGTGTTCCTCTTAATATGTATGTCCACAAGAATCCGTTACTATTAAAGGGAATTATGCAGCCATGGAATGTGAAACATACAGTATAATAGCAGTTTTTTGTGGGAATTCTGCATACGTAGATTTTTTTCTCATTATGGCTTAATATTTTTAATTTCTCAACTTTTGATTTCAGTGCAGCGTATTCCCTCAACACAAAGAAATTCAGTTGAAACATAGCACAACAGTGGGCTGAAAAATAAGGCTAGTATGAAAACCAGGACCGGCCTTAAAACAATGTTTTTAGATTTTCAGAATGACGTTAGATACATAGACAGTAGGCTGATGTTGTCATTTATATGTTGGTGTTGAGGGGCTGAACTGTACAGTAGAAACCTCACAACAAAATCACCATCAACTTAAGTAGTAAATTTTTCTGCAATTTTGAGGCTTTGGTTTTCCTATTCTTTAGGTATCTACCGATGTGTCTAACCTGGAAACTAAATATTATTGAAACTAGTCATAGTATTTGCATCAAAGCTACCAACTGCATGAGTGTACATGTTTTGGCATGAAGGAACTAGCATGAAGGGACTGGTAGTCACAGCAACGTTATTCTGTGAATGTTAACCATCAAATTATGAGTAATCCTCTAATTATACTAAATCCTTTAAAATCCTTCTGTCTGGCCTTTCAACACTGTCTCAGTGAAACTGGGTGTCCGCTAACGTATGCAAAGGACTGCATGCAGGTGAGTGCTTGTGTTTTAATTAAAAACAGTGATTAGGTCTTCTAACTCGCTCTTCTCTGCCTGTCACCATTTTTCAGATTGTGTTAATTGGTGACCACAAACAACTCCGGCCCATTGTGAAGAATTTACAAGCGCGACATCGGGGCATGACAAAGTCCCTGTTTGAGCGTTATTTTCAGAAAAATGACAATACAAAATACACAGTAATGCTGGACACGCAGTACAGGATGGTAAGGTGTTTATTCTGCTTTTTGCAAAGTAGGTTACCAGCATTGTGTAAACCACCTTTTATGTTATAGGCTATGCCTATATAATAAATCTACGTGTACAATCACTCATTTAGCGGCTTCTTCAGTTTAGCGACGCCGGTAATTCATTTTCCGACCGAGGCACACATTTATGACCAAATTTCGTATGCCAGACTACAACGTACAGGGTGAGAGTAATGGGAGAGTAATGTTTTTAACAGTTCCCATTTCATGAAGGATAAAAGAAAATTAGTATTGAAGGTTTAAGTATAATTGTAAGCTCAGTTGCGGTCATGCCTAAGCTACCGTTATTTTCACTTAATGACTATTTTGCTTAAGGTCAATCAGTGGAGGAACTCCTAAAATAATATAACTTGTAACATCCCTCCATTCCATCATCCCTACATTTTGTCCATTTCCTTGCTTGTCTGTTATGAGGTCGCAGTGACCCTGACGCCTATCCCAGAATGCACAGTGAATGAGGCAGGGGGCACTCTGGACAGGATTCTAGTTCATCAAAGGGCCACACATTCACATACATTATCACATACTTTGTACAATAGACACAAATTCTATTGTGTTTTTTGGATTATGAGAGGAAACCAGCACAAAAAAATCTATGAATGAGCATTAATTTGACTTTTTTTCAATTGCGTATATCTGTTTTAGCATGAGGATATTTGTACATTTCCATCTACGGAATCATACAATGGACAACTAAAGACCGCAGTGAACTGTCAGCCCAGTGTCCTGCAAACCATTAAGGGCAGAAGGACCCATATAGTATTTGGAGACATAACTGGAGAGGAAGTCAGCCTGATAGTGACCACAGAAAAAGGAAATGAGAACTCAAAAGCCAACAGGGAGGAGAGTGACGTTGCTGTAAGTGTATGTTAAGATAAATTCTTCATGACAGCACTTGTTTTATTATAATTAATTTTTTATTTATATTTTGACAGCCTTATTGTCCAGACTCTAAGGTTTTGTTTTCTAGGGTTTTTTTTGTAGTGCTTTGCTGGATAACTTTACCTTTCTTACTCCTGACAGGTGCACATAGCAAAGTCGCTGGTAAACATCTCTAAAATCCGTCAGGAGGACATTGCCATCCTGTCGCCATATAATGCCCAAGTGGCTGAGATCAAAGAACAACTTACAGGGATAAATATGGATGGAATTACTGTGTGTACCATCACAAAAAGCCAAGGTTTCTCAAAATCTGTTTTTTTTTTCTTCACTTGAAATGGGAAAATGGTAGTGGATTAGCATTTATACTAAGTGAATAAAATGTACATGTTAACATGTTTCTTTACTTTTGAGTGAAAGAATTTGCATTGTATACATTTTAATGATGCTTTATTAACCAAGTACATAGGAATTCTTTAGTTTCCATGTATCCCATCTTGCTCTCCAATTAGACATGCACATCTGAAAAGTTTAGCATCAGAGCACAGCGTCAGCCATTTATTCGCAGCCCCTGGAGCATTTTTCAAGGCCTTGCTTAAGGGCCAAAGAGTTATACAACTACAGGCACAGAAGCCTAACCTACAGAGCCATACAGCACCCTTTGCTTTTGCACCGTGATACTTATTTTTCTGGGAAAATGATCTCACTGTTCTCAACTCACCTTATTACGTATCTGCTTCATCTCCTGTAGGAAGTGAATGGTGCTATGTCATCCTTTCCACCGTACGTTCCTGCCCTAGTGACAAGATCGAGAAAGACCCAAATGGGCCATGGCTTTCAAAATACGTGGGTTTCGTTGGGGACCCCAACCAGGTTAACGTGGGCATCACCAGGGCTCGGCAGGGCCTCTGCATCATTGGTGAGAGGATCTCCTCACATTCTCCTAGGCCTGAGGCTAAAGAAAATACTGGTTTTTAGGAAGATCTGTCTGTCTCTCTGTCCATTGAAGGTAACCAGATGCTGCTGCGGTGCTCTCGGGTCTGGAAACGACTGCTGGATCATTACACGGCCAACAACTGCGTGGTCAAAGCCGAGGAGATCACAGTTCAAGGGGCTGCCTAGAACCAAGGTTCTCGAACTTGTTGTGAGCTTGCCTTTGCAGAGATTTTCCAGCTTAGGCATCCGGAAGGCAGGAATTAAAGTGGGTAACATCATGCCACTTTTGTTTAATGAATAAATAAATCTGATTGGCAGTTTCATACATAATAATTTCATGCAAGTTAATTTTTCCTGTGCTGCAGCCTGGTCTCCCAGCTGATGCCATCCAGATGCTCGGCAACAAAGCCGAAAGTAAAATCTCCCCACAGCTCCGCCCCCCACACTTAACAAACATCCTTATTGTTGCGTTCTCATCCCTTCCCTTCTCATGGTAAACTTGTGATAGCAGTACTTGCTAGCTACACAAGGGGAGCCCGGATAAATATTAGTTGCATTTTTGTGAAGTGTGACTTCAAATGTAACATTTCAACAGAGCTCAACAAATATCATCAAACAAACAAGATATTTTATGTGCAAATTGACTATTGCCTTGCTAGATGCCAGTATAGTTTCTGACATGCTGTTTAGCACTTAGCTAGCTTAGCTAGCCTGACATTGAGTCCTGAGTGCCTCACAGAAGCGAAGCTAGCATGGGGGGTAGGTGTGCGATTGCAGGCCAGGACTGTTTGGGATCCCCTACTCAGGCTCCTCTCCTGCCTTATCTGTGTCAGCCATGAAAATTGCCAGTTCTCTGTTGTAGCAAGATATTGGTTCAGCATTTGAAGTTACTAGCGACTGCCATACACCCCTGGCATTTCCATATTTCTGTATGGGCAGATTTTTATTTATTTTTGAATGCTTGCATGTGCTGGGTACCATTCATAGCACAGATGGTGTATAACATAACTGTAAAACAATTTGAGGTAGAGAAATCTAGTAATGTGTACTTTGAACAGTTGACTGTGGGCAACTATGCACACCCCTTGGATTTTAAGATTACTCACTGTTTTTCCATACATTGGAATAATTCAGTAAGTAAATAAGTCTAAAAGTGTAAAAGTTAAAGTCTAAAATTAAATAAGGCACTCACTTCAATACATACATTGTTCCTTAAGCACTTCATTATTGGACAGTGCACAGCAGTAACTTTAGCATTTTTCCATTAAGTAATTCATTGCACAAAAGAAAAAGCAGAGTTGGTGACCATTGCTTTCAATTTTGTTTGTAAAGGAAGCATAAATCAGCTTTTAGGGTCCCCCCCCCCACACACACACACTCAAATTCCAGTCTAAACCCTGCTGGTAGATTTAAACCAGCATATTGATATTGCCTGCTAGATAGGCTACCACAGGCTGGAAGCCCAGCCAGTGTTCTGAATGCATTGACGTTTCCTGACAAACGCTTTCCTGGTTGCCGTCATGAAATGTGTCGGTTAACACACATTTTTCCTGGAATATGCCATGAAGCTCATTTCAAGAGAAAAATATTTATTTTTCTAATGTGAAGTTTTGCTAAATTTAATAATAGTAAGTTTTATTTTTAAACTAATGCTTTAAGGTTGGTTTACTGAAAAGTCACCTCATAATGTGATCATTTTATATATATAAAAAGACTGATATTTTTTTATTTTAATTCCACATACCAGCAGTTAACATAATTTTCTGTAAATCTGTTTTAACCTTAGTATTTAATCATAAAGTACTTAGTTGAAAGAATGAAGATTTAACATATTTCTTTTTTAATTATATTTTTATCACTGACGGTGTGTCTGTATGTAGTTTTAGATCTTGAACAACTGTGGTAGAAAAATTGATACTTATTCCGTATACTTTTTAAAACATAAATCAATATTATGCAAATCATGTATCGATGCAATAAGCAATTAATAATGAATCTTATGTTACCATTTATGTAATAACTGTTAACTGTAATTATATGCAATTGTATAATTACTGTTTTATGACTTTGTTACATAATGCAACAATTCTGTAGCCGGCTGCAGTGCTTAAAAGTGGAACTTGATATATTTGCAAGAGGACCAAAGATACAGACCAGGATTTGAGGAGTAAGCTGTTGCTGAGGGGGAGGATATGCGGTGATGTTATAGCGATAACAACCACAAGGGTGATGATGGATCACAGTCGACCCCTTAACCTGATGTTTGCCTCGCTATCAGTAAAAACCGATTACCACAGAAAAAGTCCACTACTTAGCTGCCTCCTCAGCTGATTGAAAGATGTCATGACGCTACTAAAATGTGCTGAAATGTCGCAATCCTATGCCTCTGAAAATCATGTCCACCTGTTGGCCAGGGTGCAGACCACAAGGCGCATGAGAGATTGCTGGCTGTCTGCCCTCCAAAGCTTTGGTGAAGGTAATAGTTCGTCAGACTCTTAAACTCGTCGACTTCTGCTAAATTCCTTTCACACATCATTAAATGTTTTAAAATGTTATTGACACATCATACATGGAGGAATATGACCAATTAGCAATTTATATGACTAAAATGTGTTTAGAATACAATTTGGGTGTTTATAATGATCTGATCAAAAATGTATAACGTGTAAACAGAAACTTAATTGTGTATGGTTTTTGTCTTTTGTCAATTTATGTATTTTTACAAATATTAAAGTAAATATTTGGTGCTATGCTGTCTCCAGAAACAATTTCATTGTTTATTTACACTGTATTTCTTTGATCCAATTTTTGCTAAATTGTTACATTGCTGATTTATTTCAAAATGGATTGAAATTGATAAATTCTTCTTCCATCAAATACATAACACCCCATAATAAAAAAGAAATTTACCAAAAGAAATAGAGCTTTTCTGATTTACATAACCTCATTCTTGCAGTCCAAAGACATGTGATTAGAAAATTTGATAATTATTGATTGACTGTGACTGCGTTGTGGATGGTTCTAGGTGCTTCCAGACTTCCAGACTGTGACCACTGCATTCGTGGTCATGGATGGATGGATTTTCACTAGCACTTCAGTAGAACTTTAGCTAGTGAGTTCACTGTGTATTAACAAAATTTTACACTAGAGGGCGCTAACATGTAACGCTTCATGAAAAAGCCACATGCACGCTACTATGAAGATATGCTTTAGTGTAAAAAGAAGACTTAATCGGAGGAGTTTCTAGCTATCGAAAAGATCAGGGGCTAAGTCTAGTTCACCATGGGCTTCACCTTTCTTTGAGGCTATTGGCTTAAAAAACTCTATAGCCCCGAGTGATCTGACCTAATTGTATAATTAGTAGAAATTAATTATCTAAATTGAAGTTTGGGAAATTTTATCTCCCTCATGTTTTCGAGTTCAATTTGTGTATTGTTTTCATGTTCTTCCCCCTAACGTATGTTTATTTTCCTTGGTACAGGTAGTTTAAATATACATAGTTCTAATGGAATCCACGGTGAATTCCTTGCTTCCTGGAAAGTGTTCTGGATAAAAGGAAGGATAAATTAAGAAAGTCATAGTTCTTCAGACCTTTAAATTGTTTCTCTTATTTAAAATATATTTTATTTTAAAACATTTTATTGGGTGTAATTAAATTAAATTTGACCATCAGAGGGTGATTGTGTAATATTTTGTTACACCCGGAAAGTGGATGTATACATTTTAAAATAAGCATTTATGACAAATTATTTACTAAAGATTAAAAAAAAATCCGGCCAAGCCACGCTTTTTTATTTCAAAAGAATCGTATAGCATATTTAGAACTTGGTATGTCTGTTACTGCAGAGCGGCGAAATAGGCTACAACTCCAAGACATCCAGTTACTTACAACATGTAAATTTCTGTTTTCATATTAGCAACATGAGAGGACAAGCTTTGCGTAGATTGATTTTATAGGCAAATTTTAAGATTACTTGAACACGGAAGTAAAAGCACATCAGTTTATTGTGATCAAACAAGCATAATTTTAACATACATGTGCCAGACAGAAGTTTCCCATTTACATCTTACATTTTACCTATCTTAAAGAATGTGCTAAAACACAGATACAACCTAATGTCGTTGCGACCAGCTCCCCGGCCATAAAGTGCTTTTTCAAGTAAGAGATTGGGGTTAATAAGGAACACTGAGAATTTTGGTACATATGCAATAATCGCTGACAGTTACGGTCCCAAAAATGACCTACGGATCAAAGTCATAATAGGAGTTTGGCTCCTCTTCCGATCGAGGGGATACTTTGAAATGGCGCCTCGAAAGGCCGCCGTACCTCTTCTGATTGACAAACTTCAGTTTAGGTCGGATCCTTCGCAAGAAACCCCCGTAACGCTTCTGCAGCACCTCCCGCTCGCCCTCCTCCCCGCTCCTTCTTCCGCCAAATTTCCGTACGAAGCCCCCGTATCTTTTCATCTTGCCTGATGTATCATGGTCCAGCTCCGCTCCGTCCTCCTGCTGCGAAACCTCCCGTCCGATTTCAGGCACATGACGTTCTCCGGGTTTCCTGAAAATCCTGCTGTATTTCTTTGCTAACGGGGCTTTGCGATAGTCGTTTTCATTCGAGACGAAGTTGAATATTTTATTTTTGTCTAGTTTTTTAAGAAATCCCCCATATCGCTTTACTATCGGACCCACCAAAGCGCCTTGGAGGTCAAACGATTCTGATTCAATTGTGTCTTCATTATCTTCATTCATTTCGTTTAACCCCGTTGAACTAGTAAAGAATCCCACGACTTTCTGGCATTTGTATAACTCAGAAGTAGATGGCAAGATGTCTTCACACTCCAAAGTGCAAGCCTAAAAGAAATAAGTAGCGAAAGCAATCAGTATTACCCTCAGCTCAACACACGATATAAAATATTTTCAGAAATACTGCGACCTTGGAGTGCATATAGACGATGACGAATTAGCCATTATGACAACAAATGTATATTAAGAATGAAAACTTACCTATTAGTTCTGGCATATGTCTGTTAAACTTAATTAGCCTTTAAAAATACCTTTTGGTTTTCATTAATTCACCAAAAATAAACCAAGGTTTCTATCGACATAGTACGTTGGCCTGCTGTTATTCTAGGGATTTTTAAATGGAAAAAATTGCAACAGTAGCTTTGTTGCAGTTTAGCTGCAATAATAAATACAGTAACTGAAACTGGTAGCAAAACTCTTACCAGTCTATCAAAGGAACCGTCCACCTCGGAGATTAACTGTGCGCAGGTTAAACATTGAGAAGAGCAGTTTTTCTGAGCGGCAGACGCTAATCCCAATGAGAAGAGCAAGACCAGAAGGTACCAGTCCATCCTCAGCAGATATTTATCTTCTGTGTACTGAAACAAACAGATAAATACATAGCTACATATAGAACTGATAATGATGATGATAATGACAACAACGACGGTCAAATGTACAGTTCCCGGTGGCGACGGTAAAATGTACTCTAATTATAGATCAAAATATCTTGAATTGTGTAAAACAAAATGCACTATGCACAGAATTATTACATTTTCTAGGTTTTTGAGGCTTTAATGGTTTTTATACATAACGACAAAAAATGCGAATTTGGTAACCTCAACACATATCAAGTTGTTTGTAATATCAGTTACAATGATGACTGCCTTTTTTTAAAACTGCCTTTATTTTCAAAATCCGTTTAAGTAACTGCTTTAAATATCTATATAATTTCAAATGCAGTTTTAACGTTAGTCACCATTCTCTATGTGCATTGAATAAAGTCAAACACATCAAACATAACTGTTACACTTTGCTACGTTATAAAAATTACGGTACGACTTCTAAAAATAAAAGGAAGCAACTGTTACCTGAATGTTCATAAAATGTATGTATCCTGTTCAAATGGCAACTCGCTTGCTATAAATGAGAACTTCCTTCTTCCTTATCAAAATGAGTATCTCAACGCATTTTAGCCACTAAATTGAGATTGCGTCCTACCTTGCTCCTGTCTTTCAATACCACAAGCTGTCCTTGTACTTTTATTGAGAAAGAATGAGTTATGTCATCAAGGCACATCAGAATAGCTCGTTTCAGAAAGCCAATAGGAAAGGTCGTTTGTGCAACTCACGTCCGCGGGCAATCGCACACGCCCACACACGCGTCTATTCTTTTTCAGCCTTGGCAAGACAATGGCGTATTTACACTATCCCAAATTATTACTGCCCATGAATCAGTACTATGCTTGAGTGAACTTTTTGATCAGGAGCACCAAGATTATGAATTGTACCTAGGGTCGTATCCAGTATTTTTAAGTGTCAGCCCTTCCTAATTGTGACCCGCATTGGACTGTAGTTATTGGATCTGATAGAATAAATCCTGTGGATTTAACCTCGGTGTTTTCAATGGTAGGTACGGACATGATACTACTGTTTTATCGAGCTACTTGAATGTATATCATATCCGTTTATAAAAAAAATCAAGTCTAGGCTTACTTTAGGTTTAATGTAATTTTGAGAGTTTTGCCTTTTCAGTCGAAATTTAAGAATAAGCTGAAACTTTTAAATAGGTAAAATAAAGGTGCAATTGTCGGGCTTCCAGATATTATTAAAAACAGCAAAGGGGCACGCATAAAACAATATTTAACAGACGTGCATAATACATAGCCTACAGTATTCAAACATGAACACCGTATAGATGTGAACCAGCTCCACTTTAAAGGAATCGCGGAAGCTTCAGATATAGACAGCCATCAGGAAACGGTGGTAACATTAGTACTTCATTCTCATAAATAGGCTGTACATTTAATTGGTTATTCTTTTACCTGTCTTGTTTTTAAAAGCTAGGTTGTCTTTATGTTCTTCTGGGTTCTTGGGAATGAGCTAAGTGCCACTATTCCATTCTATAACTGCATAGAATCTGCATAGGTTGGGCGGCGTGAGGCTCAGTACACTCTGTGCTCGTGGTTTGAGCCCAGCCTCAGCAGATCAGTCACATGCTCATGGGCGCATAACCCCCAGCTCTCCAGGCATTGCAAGGTTGCTGCCCCTTTGCCGCGCACCCCCAACTATTTGAGTGCTGCATGCTGGCTGTCCCTTTGCTGTGACCCCCAAGATTGCTCTCACTTGTTTCTCATGGAGATCAAGATGGGGTGAAATGAAAAGAGAATTTCTCTCAAGGGATAAATGATCACTATTCTCTTCTGTTCTCACCTGTGATAGTGTTAAAGGCTGTCAGTAATTTCTGATTAACCTGAGATGTCTTATTTAAAAATGCACTTGCTCCAAAGTAGAGATGAGCAATCCACGTTTTTTCAGTTCCGATCCGATTCCGGATACAGATTTCGATACAAGACCTCTTTACTTTGTTATACTTTTACCTTTATTAGGTAACACTTTATGGTAACACTTTAGTTGAGGGGGCACAAATAATGTTTAGTACACCCTTACTTAATGTATTAATTAATCAGAAATTAAGTGTTAGTTACATACTCGTCTCATGTTTGCTTCAAAAGTAACTATATGAAATACATGAACCGTTATGATGGATTAATGATGAGCAAACATGAGACCAGTATGTAACTAACATGTTGTATGTCATACAAACAAAGTAAGAAGATACAAGCCTGTTTTAACAAAAGGAAAAGAATCCCTAAAACTCATTTGTTTAGGCTGGCTTATGCAGTCTAATTTTTTTTTTTTAATTTTTTTTGTATTTTTAAATTTGTATTTTAGTCCATCTTATTAGATTAACTTTGTGTATTTAAATTTTAACTTTTTAAATATGTATTATTGGCTAAGTGACCTTGGGTGTTTTGAAAGGCGCTGTAAATAAAATGTACTACTACTAAAACTCATTGAGAATAGTAGCCTATACTAAAAAAAAGCACTGTTTGACGAGTAATGAACTAGTAGTTATTAGAAATAATCCATAGTTAGTAGATAATTCCCAATGA
>JABFDZ020000131.1:430823-443472 GCA_019775955.2 Pollimyrus isidori
CCATGCGGTATGTGGGCCGGATGTAAGCGTCTGGTGTGGGCCGGATATGGGCCGCATGAATTTTGCTATGTGGGTTAGACCCCGACAAACATTTGGAGTTAAATTGCACAATAACAAAGTGCCACAAGACTCTCAATTCTGCTCTTTTCGGCAGCAATTGGTATCGAAATGTGACCTTTTAATGTCTAGAAGCACTTGAACTTTATTTTGAACCTTCGGCACAAATAGCTGCGATTATGTAAAACAGGTTCAACAGCACTTTAGCGCCTCTTGGTGGCATCACCATTACATTTCCATTGCATGTCGTGCAGATGTTATTTTTTCGATCGTCGTGTTTATTTCCTGGCGTCTGAATGACGGCACTCAACATAATTTATCACTTAAAGTTTAAAACAATACCCTATTTCTGTGGTTTCCCTTACTTCCTTCTGATTCTGGGCTCGTTTCAAGATGTATGGAAAATGTAATGCACTTTATGATAACGTTCAGAATAACGATCGGTGCCGTGACGCCAACTTTCAATTGTCGCTAAGTTTAAAAACAAGGAAGTTGTTTAAATGAAAATAAAGCAAAAGTTAGGCTGTTTTAAGATAACCGATGAGATAAAGCGGGTAAGGTGAAATAATAGCTATTAATTTAATTACTTCTTATACCTGTGCGTATGTACAATATAATAAACTGAAATGTGCTGATTAACACGATTACTAAAACAGAACAAACATATCAAATGCACAGTCATACTGCGCTTCGCACTTTTTAACATTGTACGTTTATGTCCGAATTCTTAAATGATCTTAATCCCATTTACTGCCTTGTCTATTTCCCGTTGACATTATCGTGGGGAAATCGGTTAGCTCCTAAAATCCATTTAGACTGGTGAGTAACGAAATAAAGAGACTGTGCTGGAAAGCTGCGGATGAGCAGCCTGTAATTTCTGAAAGCCGTGACACACAATCACAGCTTCATATCAGCTACAGATTTCTTGGCGACTGTGATTAGATTGGTCTGTGGAAGCACTTTATTTCTGTTCCCCAAAATGTGCTTGGATTTGCTATAGTATTGTATAGTAAATAAACGCAGAATAAATACTCTGCCTTGTGCAGGGCTTGGAATTGAATTAAAACTTAAGTAAGGACTTTAAAAGATACTTAATTATCCATATGAATGAATGTGTACAGAACGGTGAACATTGTGACACATTTACACATTAGGTGAACATCAGACTTAGTGTCACTGAAGTGACCTTTGGTTTGTTTAATATTCCGCTCCCAGCCTATGATAGTCAAAACAAGTGCTTGTTTAAGTGTTGATGCTTGTGTTTATCAAGTTTGTTCTGGTTGTTAATCATTAACAACATAATATAAAGGACAGCAATAGGCTACTAGACTGAGCCTTTGGGCCAAAGGAACAGAGATATTCTTCCTTGAAGGACGTCATGACTAGTACTGCTGGATGGCTTCTGAAGCATTCAAAATGTATAGTACTATGGGAATGTGTTCAGCAATATAGTAAAAGACAGTTAAATGAGGCTATAGTATCAGTTTGCACATCAAGATTTTTTTTCTTTGAATTTTCTCTGCAATAGATTATAAAGAGTACATGGATCGAACTCTGATTTCCTGACACGACGACGTTACCCAATAAAGATGGCATCCAAGCCACAGGGAGGAGGGGTCTGTGAAGACAGAGATATGTGGGAAAGATACAACCACTTGAGGCGTCAGATGATAGAACTGCTTTCAGGGAAACTGAGCAACAATAGCGTGATGGAATACAGAAAGACCGTAGAAATCCGGAGTAAATGCGCTTACTATATCAATATCCTTGAAGACCAGCCCAGCGGACAGCATGGCAGATTGTTAAATCTCCACATGATTGATCCCAGTAAGTATCTGTTGATGAAAGAGAAAGCCAACTGCCAGATAAGGATCCAACTTTGCCTGCTGGAAATGCTCTATGAAGAGATTAAGAGAGGAAAGGACATTCTGGAGCAAATAATGAACACATATGAGCCCATGACAGTTGTGCAAGACAGTGCTTCCATCCAGCAGAAGCTGGACCAGGTTAACCAGACCCTCCTGGACTTGGATTCCGTGCTTCTCCCGGGTCACTTATACTTAGAGCACAAACTCATACCAGTGACGAGTGCAGAACATGTTCCCGATCTCCGGCTGGTTTTCGACATAAAGATGCCGGTCACCTTCAGAAGGGACGGATGCAGAGCCCAGGCCACGTCCGTCCGGCTCTGCTGGCATGTGGAAGAGCAGGAGAGGTGCAGCACTAGGGAGCAGTACGAGGTGCGCTATATGCTCCTGAACCCAAGCACCGCGGAGGAACAGCAGCTCGCTGAGCCCATCACCACTTACTTTTTCCACATGCACATCTGCGACCTGTTGCCGGGAAGGAGCTACGAGTTTTCCCTGAAGAGAGCCCAAGCCTCCGATTTAGTCTATGATTTGTGGACTGACATGCTTATGCTCACAACCATGTCTCTGTCTGCAAAGTCTGCTGCGAGTAAAACTTAAAGCATCAAGGTGCAATACCGGAAGTGAGGAGTAATCAGTCATATTTCAAAAGACAAAGATGAAAAGATAAAGAAGCACTATTCAGTGTCATACCTATTTGCATCATTTGTTCCAAAAACAAACATATTCTTTGTGAAAATAAACAACGATCTTTTTCACTGATATTATGCAGTACATAAAGAGAATATGTAAGTTGCGTGTTATTTATTTAGTTGATGCTTTTGTCCAAAGTGATGTATAATTGAGAATGATAAGTCAGTCAGTGAAGCAATTGGGGCTGACAGCCTCGCTCAAGGGATCAATGATGAATTCAGTCACTCAACCTTGGACCTTCCAATCACAGACAGTGTTTTAGCCCACTGAGCCAGACACCAATCCCTCAGACACCAAAAGCCGTTATACTGTAAAACTGAGAGTGGAGTGGCCATTATAAGCAATGAGCACAATTTTAACATTTATTATGCATTTTGTGCTTGATGTGGGGAAAAACGGGTCCCCTTGATATTCAGTACCAGCGAATACTGGGAGGTGCCAATACTCTGAAGAGAAAAAACAAAGAGGTGCTGGTACTGCGTACTGGTGAGTACTGACCTACTTCAAGCACTGATTATAAGTAAATATTGCAATCCAAAATGCACGTGAAAAGTTTATATAACACAGTAGGCTTGGTATATAGAAATATACTATACGTTTAAGTATATCCAAGTATATTACCATTAAGCAGGATTTACAGTACTGTAAGTGACATCTGCCTTGTCAACAAGCTTAGTTGGTGAACAAATTAGGCTAAATGACTAGTCAGTTGAAAAATAATTTATCGAATTAAAATGAGTAAAAAATTGCTTAAAAAGGAAATAGTGTGTCCTCATAAGCCTAAAACACAATATATGTACTTGCGCTCCTGTGTTAGTGTGTGAGATGCCCACGTCTTTATGTACTTTGACTGACCAATACTGAATGCACTGCACGTTTCTGGCTGGACTGTGAAATGCTTTGTTTTGTTATCACAACCTGACCAGGTCACTCATCTAGTTGGCAACCATTAAGCGCTTAATGGGGAATATGTGTGGGTTTTTAATGGCAGTGACTAGCAAAAGGTTTGGTATAATACTGTAGTTTACAGCCTATGCTGCAGAGTACAACATATGAGCATGTTTTGACTATGCAGTTAATTGTATATTCATGACACCAGCAATGGATTCCAAACTTTCAGTTCACACTACTAATAATACTAACATTACACCCAAGGCCTTACTATTGGTTAGGCATATTTCCTTGTATACAGAATTTTTCTGAATGAAAAGAGAAAAGCCAAGTACAGGTCCTCGTTGACTTACGACTTATCCAATTTACGACCAAACGACTTTACGACCGTGATCACAGCTTGTATGTCTGGCAGTGCAAATGTTGCCCAGCTGGGCGTATGATGATTTGCACACCAGTTCCCGGCAGCACTACCATTCCCGTGCGCTAAGCCGCTAACTGTTATCCCAGTAACAGTATAACTATAATGAACCAAGAAAATCATGATTATAACAATAATGAACAGAGAAAAATTATTATGTATAACAATACATAATGAACAAAGAAAATTCTTATAAGGTATGACTTAATGATTTTTATAACAATACATTACTGTACAGTAGGCTATACATATGTGACTTACGACCAAATCGTGTTACGACCAGTCAATCGTAACCAATCATGGTCATAAGTCGACAACGACCTGTATATGAATTCATTCTTAAACACAATATGGGTCATTCTCATGAACTCATTAACATAACATAGATTTTCTCAAATTTGTAAAATTAGTTTGACAACATACATTATATTATTGTCTAAAATATGGAGTTTGCCTCTGGGATTGTTATTCAGTTGCCAAGAAAAACAATTCACAACATGAAACAGTTGAAGGAATCCCCATCCATCTCATTATACTAATTGATTGTCTGTTGTGGGTTACTTGCAATGTTTGATTTTAAAACTCTTACAGTAGTACCTGTTTGGGGAAAATTGTCATGGGATCATTAAATCAGGGTTATAAATTACATAATTTTAGTATAGGGGTGGCATGGTGGTGCAGTGGTTAGCACTATTGCCTCACACCTCTGGGACCTGGGTTCCGGTCTCCGCCTGGGTTATGTGTGTGTGGAGTTTGCATGTTCTCCCCGTGTCGTCGTGGGGTCTCCTCCGGTTTCCCCTCACAGTCCATGAGGCTGATTGGAGTTGCCAAATTGCCCTTAGGTGTCAGTGACTCGTGTGTCAGTGTGACCAGCGATGGGCTGCCGCCCCCCCCCCATCCAGGATTGTATCCTGCCTTGTGCCCGTTGCTTCTGGGATAGGCTCTGGACCCCCGCAACCTAGTAGGATAAGCGGTTTGGAAAATGGATGGATGGATAATTTTAATATACCTGTAACTAATAAGGTAAAGTCTATTGCTCTGCACAAAACTCAAACACTATATCATTCTACTTATTGTCGAAGGATTCTCATGCATGTAGAAATAACTAATTATAAGCGTGGTAGGCTAACACCATGCTTTCATTTTCAAAATAAAAGTGTTTCTGTGGATTTTAATTGGGTTCACAATGTAAACAATCGAAGTTTTCGATTGTTGCCAAAATCATTAAGGGCATAACCCACTATAGTTGTCTGATTAATTAACTGTACTTCTTGCACGACTATGCCTTTTTTCTGGGTTAAGTGTGGTGTCACACTGTATAGGAGACAAAAACTGTTAATGTGGCTTTTTTACTTACCGTTAAGTGTTTGAGGATTTATCATTATGGGCTATTGTGTGTGTAAAAACAAAGAATCAGTTCAATTCATCTTGAAATATTCCACAATAGAGCAATGTTTTGAAGAAATGTAGTTTCAGTACTAGCCTTTTCTGATTTTTTTTGTTTAGACAACCCACATGCAGCTGTTATTCGATGTTAACTATCTGTGCTTAGTATAGGATTCGATTAAACAGACTATCAAAAAATGTATGTGACTACATGTTGTCAAAAATAAGGGTCAGAGGGTGAAAAGTTAAAGTTTGGAAAACCTGTGAGAAAAACCTTAAAATCTGGTCTATATATCATTACATTGTTAGTAAATGTTGTACCCAAAACATGGTTTTAAGTGCTCTCCTTAGCCTACGTAAAATAACGCTGTTTTTCTTGGCCAGCCTGCATGTTAAATCATGTTATGTTGTATGCCTATTTACAGAGATGATGGTCATGCAAATGTGACACTGAGAGGAAATGTTTGTAATGGTGAGCAGTTACGGGAAATGATCTGACAGATTCTTACTTCACCAAAAGTGCAGCGGAAGGTTTTGCACGACATTGGGTGTATATAATGTTCCAGATGACAGATGAATAGATGTTTCCCCTATTTATTAAATCATCACTTCACAATAGTACTATTACTGAGATTATTTATCTGCTATAACAGAACAGAACAAGGCTGTGATGGTTAAATACAGCCTGGTAGAAACATACAAACTAAAGTACATGAGGCCATGACAAACAGTACCACAGCACAGACACATAAATAATTTGGGGTTCTTTATTTGCCATCTGCCGGGAATAATAAAATACACGCAGCAGGATTTTATTTCCTGTTCCTGTTTTATTTAAATAAATAAAACTCAGTGAGACAGAAGGGGAGCAGAAGTACTCAGAGAAGGACCATCACAGAGCACATGCCCCAAGGAAAACAAAAACATCTACTCATATCTGATAACTGTCTTATCCAAAATACGGCGGTGGGCATCAACAGTACAGAAATTACAGGAAAAAATTTACACAGTTAGCGACGGTATCGAAAATTCCACCCACTTTCAAACTTTGCATCTGTAAAATAAACAAAAAAAAAACTGCCAAAAACCAATGTCTGAGTCCCTTTAGAGATTCCACTCCATTTCAGCGTGGCATGTGCACACACCGCGATGCCAAGACAAAATGAAGCGTGCATGGACGTAACGGCAAGTATTGAAAAGAAACTATTAATAAACGCTTTAGAAATTAAATTAAAATGAAGCATGTCCTGTTCACATTGGAGATATATTATACACACACACACACACACACACACGTTATATCTTTGCAGATAGAAACATTCTCTTCTGAAATCCCATTATACAGCCAAAATTAAACCACAATCAAAATCAGAAGATCATCATCTCCACAGAGGTCTTATACTTTAATATTTAACCCTATTAGTCGATATTATGTTAAAATGACTATGTGGACAGATGATTCACTTCTTGAGTATCCTCACATGTGCTCCTCCTGCGTTACCACATGGACAAAAAAAACAAACAGTTCTCTGCAAGCAGCCATTAAACTCCCAAAACCCCTTTCTGAAAGCGATTCTTAACTCTGATGGAAAACAGCCCAGTTGAATTTACCATGAATAACATAAATGCCAGAATGCTGACTATTTCCCACAACAATCACTATTTTCCCACCGGGTTACATTCTCCCCTGATAACGATCAACATCCTCGAAGACTTTTTAATCATTCTGGGAAGACATTGCTTCCTGTAATGCTTTCTCAAACAAAGCAGCACCTATGTGTCAATACTTCTGAAACCACCTCCATACTGACAGCAACTGCATTGCAAGTTGACCTAGGTAAGTGGAAGAGGTTTGAATGTATCCCAGCATTAACTCGCTTTCTCATCCATATAGCAGACATAGAACAACTTTGCCCTAAAGTTTGCAATTGAGAATTACCACTGTCAGGTGGTACTTCAGGCAAATTATTTCAAACTCCTCTACCATGACAAATCATAGTTAAATGAACACTGGACCCTACAGTTGTGGTATGGCTGGTGAATTTCCCTCTTTACTTCCGGGCCTTAGGACAGGTGCTTCGTATGGATGCAGCTCTAATCTATGAAACCTTTTCACTGGCCTTTCTTCCAGCAGCACAACAGAATAAGTTGTCCCTTAGATTTCTACTACCTGAAGGACAGTAGGCCTGTAGCAACCCGAATTCTATTTCTGCCCAAAGAACAATGATGTAAGTAACAATGCTGTCCTGCATCTACTGGTAGGCATAACACCCTCTAAAGAAATTTCTCTCAGCTGCCTAGTGTTCAGAGAAGGAGGTGCTACAGAGGGTGGTAAAATCTGCCCAGAGGACCATCAGGTGCAACTTACCACCCATCGGGGACATTTACATCACCAGATGCAGAGAAAAAGCCTCCAGCATCCTTCATGACCCCACCCACCTTGCACATGAACTGTGCACCATCTGCCGTCAGGAAAGAGGCTGCGCTGCATCCGAATAAAAAAATCCAGACTGAGGAACAGCTTCTATCGAGCTGCAGTCAGACTTTTAAACTGCTCCAACACCCAAGCACATTTGGCACTATAATTACTTGCCTTGTGACTCTGTCACCCTTGAAATAGCACTGATCACTTGAAGCTGCTGTTGCCATACTGTACATTACTTAATTTTTGCTTCAGAGGTTTTACCTTAGCTCATTTCATTTCCAGCTTAGATATTTTACTCCAGCATTTTACTGTTTATTCGATATATTTATTGTTTAGTAGCACACTGTGTACACCGAGACCCGAGAAACTGTGTTTCGTTCTAAACATGTCAAGTGGTTTGAATGACAATAAAGCTGATTCTGATTCTGAGCTCGCTCATATGCCTCCCGTAACCTATCCTGTTGCACGAACAACCAGTCTTGTTTCTTGTCCAGATCCTGTCCCAAACCTAGTATAGCATCCACAGGGAGATGGGATTTGCATTAAAAACCAAATAATACAGAGAGTACCCAGAGGTGGAACTCATGCAGCTGCTTTTTCTTTTCTGGGGTAAGTAGGCATAATAAGCCAAGGAGAGTTTGGTTGTACCTCTCACACTCTGCTTTTCCCTCTGGCCTATACGGACCGGAGTTGCTCACATTTTTTTAACCCCGTAATATTTGCAAAGTTCAGCAATAATCTTGCTCTCAAATTTGTGACTCTGGTCTGATTGTGGTCTGTGACCCTCTCAGGAATTCCATTGTCAGGGTCAACTCCATTCTGTGTCCCTTCCCCGTTTGGCCAGCAGGCATCGCCGGTCATCCTGTCCCACATGTTGTCAGTCTTCCCCTGTTGTCAGTCTGTAGTGTTTCCTCTGTTCCCAACAAATTGAGAAAAATCTCGAACCCTCTGTTGTGTGTTTGAATCCCACTTTCTGTGTTTTGTTCCCTAGTGTTTCATTTGTATGAATTATTCTAATTCTTGTATCTGGTGATTTTGTATTTGGTTTTGGTTTCGGTTTCGTTTCTTGTGTCCCTGCTTATGTTCTTACCTCTCTGTAACCAGAGTTAGATTCTGTTTCCTTGTTTAGTTCTTTGTTTCCCTGTTTTAATTCCTTTGAGTTAATTAGTTTCACCTGTTCCCTGTTTTCCCGGTCTGTTAATTAGCCACACCAGTCCAGTGTTAGTCTCGTTACCCCTTAGTATTTTAATCCCTGCTTCTGTTAAATTTCCCAGTGGTTTGTTGTTTGTGATGCTTGGTGTTAGATGTGTGTTCTGCTTATCTGTCATGTTTTTGTTGTTAGTTTTGTTTATTCCCATTTACTTTTGACCCCTTGTGGTCCTTTGTCTTGTTTGTGTTTTTAGTTCATTTAATAAACCCATGCACTTAGACCTCTCCCTGAACAGGACCTTTGCAGTTGTCAGCCTTCTGGTCTTTTGTAGGAAACTGAGTACATTTTGTGAAAACATCAGTCACTACAAATACATTTTTACGACAATCAGAAGCAGGGTCTAACACCAAGAAGTCAACTGCTACCTCAACTGGTCTAGAGGTTAAGAAGGCTTTAACTGGGGCAGGTACTTTGGGTTGAGGCATCTAAGACAGTATGCAACACTGGAATCCATTCACCCACATATGAGCGTTGTCATACATACCCAGTCAAAGACACCTTTATCTCAACAGGTTTGCTGTACATTTTACCCCCTGGTGTCCTATGCTGTCATGTACAACTTCTAAGGTTTGACCTTTAAGGCAAGTCTGTAAGAGAAGTTGCCATCGCTCACCAAACCGAGAGTCATCGATCACATACTATGTTGACCTTTTCTTTTGCCATACATCATTCCAGTGCTTGAGAGGACATATTATTGGTTTTGACAGTCATCCTTGTGACTAGGCCTTACCTGCCTGTCCCAAAATCTTTGGAACTCTTTATGTTCTACATTAGCCGGCAAAAGCTCCAGCATCTGCTCTTTGGTGTACCCTGGGAGGTTTGGAGTGATGCCTTGTGATCCAGCTGTTTCAGCCCCAGTGGTTCTTATTTATCTCACCCTGCCTCAGCAGTCACACGATCAAGGTCTAGAACCATTCCCCTAGATTACAGATGGCTATGCAGTCATCAGATTCCTTGTCCATAGTTGACTGAGGCTCCACTGCAAACCTCAGCCTGGACAGGTCATCAGCCATGGCAGTACTTATTTCAGAATCAAAAACAGATAACTATGTTACCCATCCCTGTTCCACGGCACCTAATTTCACCATCTTTAAATAGCATAGCCGACTATTCTCTGTGAAAACTACAAATTTGGACCCAAGTAGGTAGCCTCTGAACATTTTTTTCTGCACAACACATTCTGCTGCTGTGACCCATTTAATACCATTCTGCTGGTATAACACGGCACCTACAGTATAGGCTAAGCTGGCCTGCATCTGTCTCTAATCTAAAAGGTTGCATAAAATCAGCAACAAATAAAATGGGTGATGTGGTCAACTTTCCCTTCAACTGCTCGAAAGCCATATTACAGCTCTCTGTCCACATAAGGGTAGGACAATTGTCCAGCCTGTACTTGTCTTCATCCCCGTAAAGAGCGATTAAAAGGCCATGCAATGGGCCTGAGAAAACTCTTTGATGAACTTTCTGTAATAACTACAGAAGCCCAGAAAGGATCTCAGCTCTCTCACATTGCTGGGGATGTTTCAATATTTTACAGTTTCTACCTTGTTAGAGTGCATTATGCCTTACTGAGACCTGGCTTATACCTAATGAATTCATGACACTAAATGAATCTACTCCATCTAAATACAGTTATAAGTATAACCCTCGACCAAATTGCAAAGGCAGTAGTGCTGCTGCAATATTTCAGTCCAACATAGGGATGTCTGAGAATATCGGTTACAGCGTTAGGACTTTTGAAATTCTAGTTCTAAATTTTGCTGGCTCATCTCCCTGTAGTCCTTCACCTCCAATCACAATTGTTATTGTGTACCAACCGCCTGGTCCATACAATAAAGGAGTCTGCAGATTTTTTTTAACAATCCTGATGGTCACTACTGACAAATCACTTCGTACCTCATGGAGAAATCAGTCTTCGTAGCTCCACTATGCAAGAATTTTTTCAGAAAAGAAAATACTTCAGATCAGTGTGGAATGAGAGCCTCTCTAGTGACTGCTAGGTCACTCTCCAGACTGCTAGAAAAAAAATCCTAAATTCCTGTTTGAAGCTCTATCTATATTAAAATAGAAATCACTGTTAAAGTCCCACAAACTCTTAGGAGTGATGATTTATTATTTATTACAATTTTTAATGGTAGAATAACTAAGATTAGACTTTAAACAGGCCTTCTCCTAGTCCTATTTGTACTGATAATGATACCTACATAATGCTTTTGTATGGCATTCATAAAACATTCAATACCTTCACAATGTATTCCTTAAGTATTCATAAATCATTCATAAACATCATATATGTATACCTTAACAGTGCACCTCCATACAGTAATGCATTCAAAGAACATTCATAAGCAGCATGCAAGTACACCATAACATTCTAACATCGCTTAACAAAAAGGAAAAAAATAAACGGATTCAAAGTTACATTAGAGTTAACCAGTTCTGAAATTTCACAAAAGCCAGGCGCTTGTGTTCCTGCCCTGGGCCGAGAGAAGAAACTGTAGAGAAACAGTAATGCGGTTAATCGATTCTAGCCTGCAAACTCAGGAAATGGATCCTGGCAAATGGACATTTCATGAGCTCATGAGGGCGGCATCTGTTCTTGTAAAGGGAACAATGGATGCTAATGTGTTTCCTGTGTGATGTCAGTAGTTCAGTCAGTCATTCTTTGGAAACCAAAAGTGAAGTGTGTTCACAGTACATAGCAAATTGGCAGCGCCAGTGTCCTGCCACAGGTGAGACACGTGAGACACCTTTGTTGTCTCCCCTCCTTGCCATATTATCACCAATTAGTGTGAATCCTTTAACGTGGTTTGCGAGAGCATTCATCTTCATCATGAATTCATCATTCGTCTTATCATGTCATCACTCACTACTTCACATGCAGTAAGTAAAGGGTTTCAATTTGTGTCAGGTTATACTGCTGTAACCTTGAATATAGTACTTAACCAGAATCACCCCAGAACAAATGCCAAGCTCTCTAAGTGGGCAAAGATTGCAACTGGCTTCAGACCACACTGTCAACACCGAGTACATAACACTGGGAAATGTAAATCTCAAATGTGACTACATTTATAAATGTGACTGTGAAAATGCATGCTATAAAACTGAAACAGTTCCAAACAAGGGCAACAGTTCTGAAGCTGTTTCAATATAACAGTAATATTTACTCTTGGAAGCTGGCCAGGACAATGCTTCCTAAAGTAATCCAGACACAGTGGGTGAACGGCTAGTTTAAATACATTATTAATCATTACGATGGATGCATATAGGCTGGTTTAAGCTCCATCGCTTTTAGCTCATGCTGAAGGTCATACTATGGTCTCACTGCTAAACTTATTTTACCCCCCCATGACTTTAGTTTCCATCATCATAGATTGTGTATTTCTGAATTGTCCCTGGACCATGAAATGGAAAGCAATGCATTATCCAAATCAAGACACAAACCAGAAGAGAGAAGCATAGATGAATACAGTGCACTAGTACAGCTGTTAAAAATGCCAGGTTTTTGTGATATAAAAAAATGTGAGCACAATAAATCCTTTCAAAACATTTCCTACCTTCAATGTGACCCATGACCTGTACAATTTGGCTGAAAAACATACAAAATCTCTTAGTGAGAATAATATACACTCACCTAAAGGATTATTAGGAACATCATACTAATACGGTGTTTGACCCCCTTTCGCCTTCAGAACTGC
>JABFDZ020000131.1:468028-529047 GCA_019775955.2 Pollimyrus isidori
GCAGTAATCAGAGCAAAGGGTGGCTATTTTGAAGAAACTAGAATATAAAACGTTTTCAGTTATTTCACCTTTTTTGTTAAGTACATAACTTCACATGTGTTCATTCATAGTTTTGACGCCTTCAGTCAGAATCTACCAATGGTCATGAAAATAAAGAAAACACATTGAATGAGAATGTGTGTCCAAACTTTTGGCCTGTACTGCACATACTTTTGTTTATTTGTTTGGGGGGGGGGATAGGTACAAAATGGTTAAGGAGACTGACTTGTACCCTACAAAGTTCCATCCATCCATCCATTTTCCAAACCGCTTATCCTACTGGCTTGCGGGGGGTCCAGAGCCTATCCCAGAAGCAACGGGCACAAGGCAGGGAACAACCCTGGACGGGGGGCCAGCCCATCGCAAGGCACACTCACACACCAACCACTCACACATGCACACCTACGGGCAATATGGCAACACCCTACAAGGAAGATGGGTGAAATTTCAGGAACAGCATCCTGTTGTATCTTTAAAGGCACTTAATTCCAAACTCCTCCAGGAAATTATAACTGTATAAATTTGTAAAAGCAATTATTTACAATCTCATCACATTAGTTGTTATAGATTCAGTTGTAATCATAGGTTTACGCTGTCTCCATAGTCATAGTGAAGTGTCAGGAGAATAAGGAGAAGTCACAATAAGTCCCTTACTAGTATTGTAATTAAGGGAATTATATTACCATGGATTTCATTCACTTTTCCCTCAGGCATGTCGTACTAGGGCTGACTGAGGGCAATTTACAATTATGTACTATCAAAACAAAATCTGGTAATAAACATTGTGTATTCTGTTTGATGCTTCTTTAAACATTCTACTAAGCTGTAATGGTTATATACTTTATCATTTACATCTAACATCAAAGATGGTGTCTTCTTTGTGCCTGGGAGGCTGCTTCCAGCTACTCTGTTTCTCCCACAGCCCAAGCACTTGCAGTTTAGGTGAACCGGTGTCTTGGTGGACTGTGTGCCTCGTTCTCTGCTTCCTGGGACAGATTCTGGGCAAACTAAAGTGCACATTAGCCACACTAATGGCAGCATAAATGTCTTTTACTCTGCGCATCATTTTATCATAAAGATCGCTTAAATGAAATACTTACATTTACAGTAAACTGTGCAAAAGTCTTAGGCAGCCAAAGAAAATTATTTAAATGATCTTTATGTTGGTGTAAAACTATGTTTGCGTTATTCCACTAAAATCACCCCAGTATTTTTAGCAGCCATCCAATAAACCCATGCATTTTCAGCACATTTTCTATAGCTAATCAATATCGCAATGACTTATTATAATAATTTAATTAATGAATTAAGTAAGCGAATGTAATAAATACACAGAATGGCTGAGGTGCTCCTGAGGAGAGGTTTGGGAACTGAAGCGGTGTTCATCTGGCCATCCAACTAGATATCAGTAACTTTTTGGAGAACGGAAGCTATTCTTACTAGTTGTTTTTGTGTTATTAATTAATTTGCATTACAACCAGTCTACCATCAGCTAAACTGTTTTTTTTATTTTGATCAAAAAGTGCATGTGCTACCCAAATAAATTGTTTTAATCATTTCTTTTGGCTGCCTTAGACTTTTGCACAGTACTGTATGTGGGCTCTAAATTTAAAGCACACTGGAAATGAATACTGACGTAGCAACAAATAGCCCATACAACCCCAAGAAGGCTGAGTGAAAGGAACTCCAATTCTGGGTTTCCTCACCCACCAAGGCATACAGAACAGACGTTCCACCTAAACAGCAGGGAGAGACCTTGAAGGAAACCCACAGGAAGTCTCCACAAACACAGACGAGCTCCTTCCCAGTCTTGGGGTAGACCAAACACTAACCACTGAAAGAATAAAGATTAAATTACAACGGAGTGAAGTCCAGACTCCTCTTTATCAACATAAATGATGTGTGCAAGGATGTTTGAAATGTTACTAACTGATGATATATGCGTTACTAAGTGGTATCATGTATGGGTAATATCAAGCAGATACTGTAAAAGTTCAGATAGAATCCATGTGAGACAACAGATTTAATGAAGACTACCATAAGTTTTCTGACAGGTATCTGAGTTGAAAGCATACCGAATGTATTGAGTTGTAAGAAGATCAAACATAAAACTTTTCACACAAATTCTTCTGACCTCTATCTATACTGATCTATACCGACATAGAAATATGCTGGCTGCCCTATAAAGCACTGAAATGGATAGACAACATGCATACATAACCCTAATGGCCCTTGAAGCAGTTAGAGAAATCAGTACAGGCATGGTAACAGTACAGTGTCCAGCAGGTTTTCATAAATGTCCTTGGATCACAGAAGATTAACTTCCTGAAAGTAAATTTTGGTTGAAAGACTTACCTAAGCAGTCTGTTAAATGTGGATATGTGTCTTCTGGACAGTTGTGCAAGCACTTTCCTTTAAACAGCTGGAACCCTGGTTTGCATTTTGTGCAGAAGTCTCTGCTGAAGCACGAATCGCAACTGGGGGATTTGCATTCTGGGAAACCGAGAAGCATTTATTAATACTGAGCTGCATACAAGCGCCATATACGGTATTTACCAGGAGAACATAAAGAAGCATTTCATCTCATGCCAACACAAAGCCCTAAGAATACTTTTCATAAGAATTCATGCAAATAGAACTTGTTTATGGACACATATGACTGGTCACATCATATGGTACAATGTTTTAGACCTAAGTACAATCGTGAATGACGTACAGTGATTTGTAGCCCCATTTGTATTGTCATATGTTGAAAACTTTTATGGGAAGTCTGGCTGACCTTCGTAATACCAGCCAAGAATATCCTATATTGCCAGGACTCCAGAAGACCATTTTCTTACAAGTCTTTCTCAAGTAAATAATGGGTTGATTTATTTTGGAAAGTAATACACACTAAGCATTTATCGTGATAATAAATTCAGTAATTGTGCAATGGTTTCTGAAGTGATTCACAGTAATGGATACCTGATTTTACACTTTCGATGGTTAAAGGCACACACACACACACACACACATTTATTCATTTAGCGGATGCTTCTGTCCAAAGCAATGTAGAAGAGAGGAAAGTCTGGAGTCTCAGATCTGAGAGCATGGTCGGCAAATGCTCCTGGGGCTGTAGGCAGTTAAGCAGTCACCACCCAATATACCCAGGTATTGTACTACCAACCCTGGTATGGCTAATCAATACTTCATTGACTTTTTAAACAAATTAAATCAAGTAATTTAAAGGCTGGTGAAATTAAAAAAAAACCTATAGCGGCTGAGGAGCGCTTTGATGAACTGAAGTGGTGTTCACCTAGCCATCCAACTACATGTCTGAAACTTCTTAGAGAACAGTGAAACTCTTATTTTTATTATGCTTCTCTTAACTTGCATATGTCCAACTGTGTTTTTTGTTCTGAGCACATACACACTTACTAGCCCAAAAGATAGCTTTAAACATTTTCTTTGACTGCCCAAGACTTTTGCACTGTGCTGTATATAATGTTTCCTGGACGCTGAAAGAGACAAGTTTAACCCGCGCGGAGACTCACTCATGCAGCGGTTCACTCCCCGGCCACGTACGCCGTAGTGTCCCGCTGGACAGGAGTGCAGGCAGGAGCCGTGGTGCCACACACCCTCTCGCTGAAGGAACAGGAACAGCTTCTCTGGGCAGCGCAGGCAGCCGTTATCATGCGAGCACTCCTGACAGTTCCTGCAAACCTCAGAAGTGTCCTTGATGCCTGCACAGACAAAGATGCAACAGCATATTAGCTCCACCCACATTAAAAACGTCTTCATAGTGACTGTAACTACTAATCTGTCATTTTCATCTGCTTATTCTGCACAGAAAGGATTTTTATGCAGACAGGTGTCTCCGCCGTCAAGGGAGCTGTAATCTGTTTTTTTGACTCTACAGTTTGGACTTTTCTGCTTGTTGTTTTGTTAGTTATGTTTTTAATTTTCATTTTGTTTTCTTCGGTTTCATCTCAGAATTGTGCAAAAGGAGTCTCCAACCGCTGCACGCCCATATCAGGGCAAATGCACAAGAGGTACAGCGGTCTTGCCACAAGAATGCTTCTCCCTCCAGCCAAGTGCAAAGATGAGAAAGAACTGACCTCTTTGCAGATGATTAAGTGAAACCATAACCTTTCTGAACGCTGGGGCGGGGAGCTTTGGGAAACAGGTAATGTGAGTGTATCAAACCAACACAAGTCTCAGGCCTGAGATCAGGCTGCAGCAGACAGCACTGTGAAGGATAATAACAGACGCTGATGTCTCACAATCAGAATCAGCTTTATTTGTCAAATTTGCTGGGACACATAAGGAATTTGGTTCCGGCTGCTTGAGACTCCCTAGTACACAGACAATAAATAACACTATACAGACAATAAATAACACTATACAAGAAATAAAATTTGATTTAGTCACACATGGGTAACACGGTACAAGTATAAGGTGTGAGGTAGGGAAATTTCAGACAGCGGAGAAAATGCGTCGCTCACAGAAACTTAGCGTGACAATTTGTAGAACAAATTGTATTGAAGCTGACATATCAAACTGGCATCCCATCCAGTGTGTCGATACGCTGCCCGGGACGGTCTTCAGGCCCCCCATGAGCCTGAAGTGGATACGTGGTTGGAAGATCAAGATGTTTCTATGAAGTCTGCAACTGCTTATGCTGTAAGCCCAGAGTTGATCGCAAAATACATATAAGGTGGTACTTGTTTTAGGTCCGCATGCAATGGAAGTTCAGTAAGTTTATTAAACTACTACTTGTAAATCTAAGACAATATCAGAATGAGGAACCCATTGCTGGGTACTTTAGCTTGCCTATGGCTTCCCCTGGCAGCTAGTGTTATGTGTTCATAATGACACTATATGAATTGGGCTGATAAGCATCAAGTCTCAACCTTTCAACACACAAAAAAGCCCGAAATAACTTATATGCTGACTCAAGCCTCCATCAATAGTCATTCTCTTTCAGGGCAGTGATCTCCTTCAAGTTATGTTGACATAAAAATATGCTGCGTCACCTCCCATGCACTCAGCGGCTACATGGCGGCAGTACAGACAAATCAAATGCAGTCAGAGCTTCTTCTGCCTTGATTTAACACAGCAGTATAACAATTAACAAAGACAAAAACAAGTGTTGAGCAACAGAAATGGACTAACGTGACTGCTGACATCTTTACTGTTGATGATGTGCAAGCCTACATGTTTATTTGTAAAAAATAATTAAATTTTGGAAATGGACAAGAAAGATCACACAAACTACACCAAAAAAAAACTATTCGGACATATTTTATGTTTTTATTAAATTTACCTAAATATAATACTGTTCCACCAGCGATTGTGGTACATTTATACATATCTACCTTCATTCTGCACCTTTCTGAGTGACAGTAGTTTGCTTAACAGGATTAGGTGTTTCAATCCCTGACAACTGAGCACAGCACTTGCTTTGAGTGGGGTTGGCGATGTCTTCTTTCATGGGGTGACTTTGATGATGACCATTTAGAAATGTTTCCACCAGTACAACACATCATGGCTATATATGAATAATAAGATTAACTGCTACACCGTAACATCATACTGAAGCATTGACAAGTGAAACAAGGGCTTCTACAACCTGTGGTTTAAGGTCAAACATAAAAATGAGACATTGTCCATTTGTTTACCTAAATGCATATAGTCAACATGTTTCCAAAGTACCAAACCCCCTCTTAGGACAATTCAAATGAATATAACCCTCCGGTATTTTCTAGGAGATGCTAGCAAAACCTGCCCAAGAAGCACGTGAGAAAAATAATGGCAGTTCATCGAACCGTCTACCATACAGGGGAAGGCTTTATTAGTATTATAATTTTCCAGTCATGCCCTTCTAGTTAGTGATTAATCAACATTAACAAGTCAACTACAACATAATCATAACTCTGGTACATGACCATGAAAGGAATTGGACAAATGTATCTTTCACTATACAGTTGCACTCTATGCTAACGTAGCATAACACAAGTTTGTGGCAAACAGGGTACTTGTTGCAATACTTGAAAAGTACAAAAGGTCCAAAACCTCTAAAATGTACAAATGTTTACCAAAAGTTCAATAAAAATGCATGTCATAGACAAGATAAAATAGCTATTATTCTTGATTTGATTGTAATCTCATAATGGAAACATTCCATATTGCATATGACACAACGTAGATTGGGTGTCTTTACTGTGCCACATGTGGCATCCAGGGGCCCTGACCTAATCAGCAACATGCAGGTTTTCCTCAGTAATAAACATCTGTTTGATGCCCATGGCTTTTACCTAATTGTTATAAGTGACAATTCTTTTCAAAATTTATTTCCTGGTTCATCTAAATTGTGATTGTCTAGACCAAAAAGCAAAGCAGTGTTTTGTGCAGGTTTTTGTGGAAGAGGTTCGGTGTAAAGACCTTTTCTCCACTGGTTTAGATTGCCATACTTAGAATATCTGCTTAGTATAACTGACAAACTAAATCATTTTGGCAAATATGATGTTAAAAAACACAACTAGCAATATATTGCTATTTCTCCAAATGTTTTAAATAAAACAAGACTTATTATTCATGCCTTTGGCAATTTTTTATGCCAAAAATTGCTATAGATTGGAATACTAACAAAGACTAGATATCAACTAAAGTAATGCCAATCCATGAAGAAGAACAATAAAATTGGTTCTGCAAGCAATAGATCACCAGGATTTATTTCCATAGCAGGTACAGTTATGTATGGCTGCAATTCAGTCAAAGGTAGTGCTCCTTTTAAACAGATAAGTCAGTATGGATTCCAAAGAGTTAGATCTTGCCACATTGACCACAGAATATTTATCAGAGTCCAACAAAATGTATTTTACATAATTTAATTTTAAGACCATATAACTAAAGAAATGTGAATATAAAATTGACCAACAATCAGGACAGAAAATGCCCTTTTAAGTGACACAACCTTCAGTTAAACCAATCCAATCAATGGGGTACATGAAGGTTCCTGTTTCAGTTCATCATATTTCCTAATATACAATCTCTAAAATTAAATGATTCCTGTGTTTTTGATATCATTATTTGGTATCATCATTAATAAATAAATCATTGGATAAACTGCTTTGGAATAATAAAATACATAATAAAAGTTAATAGTAACGGAATGATTATATTCTTTTATTGGGATTAACATTTCAGCCATGCTTATTCACTCCGCATTATTCACTAACTTCAGTGAATTTGAATTTCATAGTAGTACTAAAACGTGAAGCATCCGTTTAAATTGCTTTTGTTATTGAAACACCATTTTGTATTTTATAGGAAGTCTGCTTCAGAACATATCGTTCCACCATATGATGATAAATCATGCACGCCTACTAAGTAAATTGCAAAAGGATCAACTAACAGCCAGTTTAATTTTTAGATATTGACCTAATCAAACATGCACAAAGTAATATTTACAGTATAGTATATAATAATATTAATATCACTGAATAGCACATTGTTGTTGTTATTATTGTTGTTGTAATAGTTGTTGTTATTATTATTGCTGTTGTCAGTAATAATGTTGTTTTTGTTATTACGTTCTGTTGTTGATTAAAATAATAAAATTGGACATTATCTGAATCTACCAATTATCTTGATCGATAAACCTAATATAAATTCTAAAACGAGGATAAAGTAGGCTACGTAAGGGGGAAGATATTCAAATTAAAAACTACCTGATGTCAAGTACACTTCTCTGATGCAGTTGAAAATCTGCAATCGAACGAGTACATTAAAGTCTAAACTTAATCGCGCTCATGACATAACTACTAAATTATGCCTTTGACTTAAATGCATGCGTATATTTGTATTCTTACCACTGTCTTTTCTCGCCGCCGGAGTTAACATCATCATTTCATTGCTGAACAGAGTTAATATGACAAGGAGTCGCAAATGCATCTGGGCAGACGACAACCGCTCAAAGCAGGTTCCGTGACATCTGAGAAGAAGTCTGTTCCTCCTAAATCTATATGAGATGTATTACTCTCCCTTGTCTTGTCCTTTTAGGAAAGTCCTGGTTAAATAGCCGTGGAAAAGTCACAAAAAAGTTTCAACTTACATCACGCGCAGTATTTTAACCCTTTCAGATCTTGAGTCGTCAAGATCGGGGTGAAGTCTGCTTAGGGTCGTATTACAAGAATGCTGTAATTACAATCGGGTTAGTCAGCTAGGTACCCCAACGTTTCATTGGGCATCTGCAAATTAACACGTGTCTTGTAAACAACACATGTTGTTTATACCACTCATGTGTTTCCGTGTCTTCGCTCTTCTGTTGTTTTTAATTGTAACATTTTAGTATTTTCGTTCCTCGTTATGTTCTTTGTGACATTATTTATTTAATTATTGTGTGTATGTGTGTGTGTGTGTGTGTGTGTGTGTGTGTGTGTGTGTGTAATCTACTTACAAGTACTTGTTTCAATCGTCTTGAAATCACCAACATATTTATTTCAATGTTTTGAAATAAATCAAACCTGCTGTTAGTTATAGCTTAATATAATATTTTACATCAGTTTTTTAAACAGTCAAAACTATACAGGTTTCGATTTAACCTGTTCTCTTGATTCCTGTCTTGATGTGTTTTACTAGCTTCCCCATATATGTTTTTTTAAGCAGGTGTACCGCTAGAGATTTCGGACCCAATGAATCACAATGGGCGGGCATCCCAGACCAATGCAATTATGTTCCAGTTTTTTTAGTGCTACTGAGTGTAATCATTTTAATATCCCCCTCCCCCCCCACACACACAGTTTGCAACACCCAGGTGTCTTTCCTGTGTACACAAATATTTTATGTTGGTTCTTGGTTCGATTCACAGGTATGTCTCCTTCGAATGGTTTTATTAATTGAATATGCTGGAAAACAATTTACGAACTACGGTTTGTGTATTTATTTTTTTGTCATTGATTGTCATTGTTGACACACCACAGAGCACAACAACGGAATGTGCCGTCTGCATTTAACCCATATATGTAACAGGGTGACATTTCAGGGGGCAGCTAACTAAGTCGCCTACCTAAGCAAATCCCTAGTGCTGTCAACCAATAACTGTCCCGACTGTACGGAACTGGTATTAAAATTCAAACAAGTAGTTTCTGCAGTTAAAGTAGTAGTAGTAGTAGTAGTAGTAGTATGACTACTAGTAGTAGTAGTAGCAGCAGCAACAGCATTAGTAATAGCAATAGTAGCAGCAGCAACAGCAGTAGTACTGTAGTAGCAGTAGTAGTAGCAGCAGCAACAGTAATAATAGCAGTAGTAGTAGTAACATTGTTGTTCAAGAGACATTTATTCTGCTCCAATTACCCAAGTTATGGCTGCAGGGAATGTTTTAATTTAAATGGCTATTATTAATTATGTGACATGTTCAAAAGGTCTCATAAAATACCAGCCATGCAACAAAAAAAACTCAGCAGCAGACCTGAGTGATGTTAATGTCTTGGCATGCAGCATATCGACACACCAAATGTTTTTTTGTTATATCTTATATCATGGGTCTCACAATGGAAAATCTGTGATATTTCTTGAGGAAAGCATTTTTACCAGCATGTCATGTTGTTAACGTGTGGGTGGGAAGGCGGAAAGGGTAGGATGTTTTGGACGATTAAAACTCTGGATCGGAATAAAATAATCCAGCAAAAAATCAGACTGTTCCTGATCTGACAGTCATGCATTACATGAGGAAGTTCTGCTCCAACAGGATTCTAGAGGCCTTGCAATGGAAAGTCGGAAGCGGTGTTCTGTTGTTAAATTATTACCAGACCCTAATACATTTAGCAAAGTTCAGGGAAGGATCAAAACAAAACACAGGTCATTTGGGGATGACACATCTTCCAATGATATGTCCTCTGTAGTTTGACAACCCTTGTAAATTTGGTGACCAGGCTATGATGCCCATGTGGACTGATTTTACTCATCATCTTAAAATTTTTCACCTTGCGGCAAAACAACTATTTCAGCATTTGTTCGAGTTTTTATAGTCTACAAAAAGCCATTATATTCCAGAAAAAATATGGCTGGATAGAGATTACATAAAAATATGTGGGTCTTCCCTAAAATATTGCCATAATTTGCATTAAGTCTACTGACACCCAGCAGCACACTGTTAATTTCAGTCACTGAGCTAATTTCAGTCACCGAGTTAATTTCAGTCACCAAGCTAATTTCAGTAACTGAGCTAATTTCATTCAGTGAATGATCAGCCTTCAAAATGAGACACATTTCAATTAATGCCCTAACTTTTAAATTCAGTTGAATCTAGGCAACGTTCTTCTGCACACAGGAATGTCCAAGATGGGGGGAGGCGGGGGAGGTGGCATTCACAGGGAAGTGGCGTGAAATCCTTAAAAGGCTTGAAGATTTACACAAAGGTAGCATTTCAATCAGGAACACATGCTGTGCCCAGCCTGCTGCTTTGCTGCACATGTGCTATGCCTTAGGCTCCGGGTTTCTGCTTCTGCGCTGCCACAGGATGAACAACGAACCATCCGAAATGACTCCCTGTGTCAAGTTTCAGTCACAGATAGCTGGCATTTCCTTCAAATGTACCAAGAAATGTATTTCTCCAAACTAGACTCTAGCACACACCGAAGCTCTTGACAGTTGTTTTGGAGCTGACCTGATTATAACTGGGGCTGAAAGAAATAATTATTTTTACAGCATCAAGGGATCTGGGTCTAGGAACTTGAAAAGCCTGCACAGGTGAGATCTTTACTCGACTTCCTCCAGCTGCTCACGTCGTACTTCACAGAATGGAAGACATGCCCTTCGGGGAGCGGATACATTTCATAACCCATGGTAGCCGCTCACAATACGTGATATATAAGATGTAGGCCACGGTCACTGTTCACCACAAGCTGAAAGTCTTCTCCACACTGAAATATTGAGTTCTCCTGAGAAACATGGCTTCTGATCAAAGCTGCATTTCGGAATACCACAGCTCAACAGCTGTAAATTACACAAGTTGTTAAGCAGTTTTAGGTAAAAACTGAAGTAGAGTAACGGTCACACGTCCTTACTGAAGGTGGGCTGCCTAAATCAATATTATGAAAAACAGAACTACCGTGCGTGACATTTGACTAAGTTTTATTGTAATTATTATTTTAATTTGTAAATGTGCTTTTAATTAAACAGGCAATACAGTTTCTAGCTTTTTAGTCTCTCCCTGCATGTGCTCACATGTGCTCCATTACCATGTCTACTAAGCAAGACATCTTTAAAGTGGATAACCAAGGTGAATCATTTGTTAAGTTAAAACTGCTGAAAGAAACTTAGCTGCAGGCCCCTTATTGTGGTTGGTCATTTCCAAACGCATACACACGGCCTGTGAGGTTTGATCTATTTTTGTATCCAGCCTCCGGCTTTTGTCCAATTAGCATGGAGGTTGAATTGGACCCTCAGCAGTACCGTTCGAAGCCCTTGTGGCACCCGCAGCCCCCCACTTCTAAGACAAAGTGAAATTGGCCCTCAGGATACGGCCCCCATGCAGTCCTTGGCCAGTATACCAGTGAGCCAGGAAACTGTGGGGGTTTGTGGAGGGGTTGGTGAATCTCGAAAAACGAACTGTATAGTTTGAATTTCTTTACGACACCTCATGTTGACGTGTTGTGGTCGGTCTGGGGGTGTTGAGTGGCCCAGTGGACAGAGTCTCTGGGCCTGTGATCAGGAGGACACCAGTTTGATCCCAGACCTCAGCATGTATCATGTCTGTGAGTTCTTCAGTAAGTCTCTTAACAACCCCCCCCCCCCCCCAGCTCCAATGGTGCTACGTGTTGGCTGACCTGTGCTGTGACACCCCCTCCTCCCCCGCCCAAGCTATGGAGAGCAAGATGCGCTTGGCACAAAGAGCCATTCCAATGTACTTGTTCAAATGGCAAATAAAGCATGCCTGTTTTAACTGGTAATTGATCTGCCATACTGGGAACCCCTAGTCTAATGCATTGACCAGCGCCAACTCCCAGACACCCCGCAAAAAAATAGATAGATAGATATTCCTTATATTTTATTATGAATCCACGTGTTACTGAGGATAATTTTCTGTATAAGCCAAGTGCGTGTACAAAACCAAATGAAGACTGTACTTCATGTGGACTGTACTTCATTTTTCTAGTAGTGTAAGTACACCCTAACAGTGTTAGTCTTATTTCAAATGATGAAATTATTTAAAAATATTTTTTACATTGCATCCTTTCACAGTGTAACTATTGTACGTGTGACCATTGGCACGATATGCAGCTCTAGAAAAAGTTGAGCGAGCACTCCATATGTATTGTTGAATTGTGGTTTAATCATGGCTCTACTGGCAGAAGCTTCACTGAGTGGCAGGTTACTTCCAGGCTTAAAACCTATACAGTGTTACTGCAGTAGGCTATACAAGAACAATGTGGGACAGGAGACACTGGGAATGACCAAAAGCTCACCAGATAGAGAGCTGAGGCAACTTTCCAACGCCAGAAATAACTATCAACTTATCCAACAGTGGTACATGAAACAGAGGAATACAACAAGTGACCTTCATAAAGAATAGGAAACATGAAGTGGTGCGAAGTGCACTGCTAGGACAGTTAATAGGCCCCGAGCTTAGACAGAAGCATACCCATAAATTGAGAAATGAGAGAAATTAAATATTTTACTGTGGTCTCAATTTTTTTGAGAGCCGTTCATCAACCCACCCCCTCCCAACCCTGCCACTGTGGCAAATTCAGTCCTCCCCAATGTCAAACTCTCTCAAACGCCACTGCATCAGACACAAAACCTTCCCAGACACAGCGCCCTGTTACAGAGCCCTTGAGCATGTTTGCAGGGGCGGAAGGTGCCGCTCAGAAATGAATGCTAACTGGGAGACACAGAGACCATCTGCAGATCTGCAGACATGGTGAACTGGGCTTCCTCCGACCCCGTAACTGTCCAGATCTTTTCTTTATCACAGCATATCTGCAGGCTTCTGTTGGCCCACATTCTCTTACATAAATATGCCCAGTACGTCTTTTTGTGTTTTTCTCATACATACTTAGATTAACAGCAGAATAACTCAGCCCTGCGCTCAGTCATCTCTGCCAGCTCTCTTTTCTCGACAACTTCTGTTTTCTGTTAAACGTACTTATTATACTGGTACTCACTGAACTGTAAGTTGCTTTGGATAAAAGTATCTGCTAGATAAGTACCATTAATATAAAAGTAAACACATTGAAATTTAAAAAGTTTTAGGTTGGAACAGTTCTTAAGCAATGCAGAATGATAGCTTTCACAAGTCCTGTTTGAGCAAAGGTTGACTCATTTGCTTAACTTTAAACACATGCCTGTTATGTAGTATTCAAAGCAGCCTGTGTGTTGGTTTAAGTTTTATGAGTATTTTACGTAATGTGCAACAGCAAAGGTAGGCATTTGTCCTCTTGGCCCCTATAAAGCTTTGCTTTTTAAAGAAGGTACACTCCAGCACAGGTTAATGGAACCCATTCAGCATGGAAAACGTAGCCACATGTCAAAAAGCACTGGATTACTGAGTCATGTTACACCCTTGCGAGATGAGTAAGGGCATAGATCAGGGTGCAAGCCACTCTATGCACCTATAATTGATTTTCATTTTCTTAGGATATGAAATTGGCTTTTTTCAGCAAAAGAAGAGCAAGGGCATCATCAAACTGAAAGACAAAGAATCAATGGTGAGTCACTCTTTGTTTATTAGACAGTTTACAAAAACTGTGAAACGTGATAGATGGCAAATCCGCAGGCTGCCAACCACAAATCTGGTGAGTTTAATCTTGTTTGTTTCTCTGTGGTTTATGCCGTTGCATGCCACATATCTCTCAGCTTTCTAATTGTTCCATAAACTTAAAAAAAATCCATCCACATTTGGGTCACCTGCACTCAAGTAGGGAAAATCATCCGAAAGATTCTCACTTGAAAATAATTGGGTTTGTTTGCCCTGTAATGAACGGATGCAAATAAAAGACTGACCTTGAATGCACCTTTAAAACAAACAAAACAAAAACAAGAAACACAAACCTTTTGGGTACAGAATCATTGATTCAGATTATAACTAATAATAAGGGACCAAAGACTTCAAAAACATGAAAGACATGATCGTGTTTGTAATCTTGCAAACGGAGTCAATCAATTAATTAGGCTGAAGTCTAGTATATGTATGGCAACACTCATTTTACAAACTGACTTCTGTTAAATGTGTTTTAGATATTCAGCTCACAGAAACAGATGTCACTGCTGCAATTCCTATGAATTTAGGGCTCTTTGCTTTTTCTGTGATGAAAGTAAAAACACATATTTGACAGCTCGTTCATGAAATATACAATGGGAATGTCGAGAAAAATCAACAAATATGCGTTTGAAATGAGTGCTATTGAGTGAATATTAATTTGGGTTATTATAACACTTAACAAAAGTCTCATCACAATTAGAGGTTGTACAATCATATAAACAAAAGTCATTCTTTGAAGAGTGGTCTACTCCATCAGAGCCAAAGATTAATTTCTCATTCAAAATGAGAAAACTTGGTGTTTTTGTCAATTTCATCTTTTTAATACATCCATCTATTTATCCAACTTCCAACCTTTTATGCAGTAAATTGCCATGGGTGTTTTTCTATATAATCACTGGAATACATTTTCATGAAGTAAAAATTTGGAAAACATTACTAAGTGACTCACAATACCAGTTTGCTCAATATAATTAATCTTAATTAATTAATCTGCTTATACATTTTTTATAATGGCTTGACCTAAATAGATACATTACCTTTACCAGAACATTAAAGCTTACATCTTTATCTTCTGGGATGGGGATTGTACTTCTGTCCCTGAGCCTTTGTGTGTGCAATTTTCCTGCTCTCTTGTTTGCAAGTTAAATTGTTCTTGTGCCCTGGGCTTCCTAGAATACGTTCCAGGCTCACTATGACCCTGTACTGCATTCATGGTCATGGAAGAAGGATATATATTCAAACAATATATTCAGCTCTTTGGCCTGTTTACATCCTGTGTGTGAGAGAGGCTGCCATAGCAGTTTGCTAAGCAAATGCTGCCATCTATGGATTCATTTTGTATATTTAAAGACCAATATCCCTCAATAGTATCTAATTTAAGTTAAACAATTTTATGTTATGCAATTAGAAGGTAATTTAGGAAGCAAATGTTGCTTTTATATTTCCTAAAATGAGGCAAAGAGCATATACGACAAGAACATGACAGCATTGTTGTCATTTTAGTTCAGTACAACAAAATCACATTTACTGCAAGATGAGAAGACATGCTAAACGTTCCTCTCGAGTTCCACACCAAGCCACTTTCTGTCTTCCACTTTTTTCCGCCGTGTTCAAAATGTGACCATCTGCACAAATGCTTCTTCATTTTGTGCGATCAGGGCTGCGTATATCTCCTATGTAATGCTGCGGACCATCTCATTCCTGGGCATGAAGATCCCCTGAGCATTTAGATTTTTATTTGCCTTGTCATTGAATAATTAAATGACTATTTAATGGCTTGGCGCTGATATATAAGCCACATCTATCTGCCACAAGCCTGTAAATTGCCCTATAAAAAGGCAATTAAAGCTAATTAAAAATTAAAATGTGTATATTGATTCATCTTAACCTTATCACGTGGCCTAAAGCCTATCCCAAGCAGAAGAGGGCACACTGCAGTAATAGTAGGAGTAGCAGGAGTACGCTGTGCACTGGAGTGCAGTCCATCACACAGTTGCCACACTGAATAGACAATTTAAAGTTGCCAGTCATACTAACTGAAAGTCTTTGAACTGTGTACCTGGAGTACCTGGAGAAAATTAAGAATTTATACATATACACACACAAAGCTGGGGCTAAAATTTGAAAGATAAAGTCACAGGACTACTCACCCTTAAAATGAATTTCTAATTACAAAAGTGTAAAGAATTAGTTATTGGCGGAACTTTATATTTAGAAAACACGTTCCAGTACGGAACTTAAATACGACGGACCAAAACACGATGAGCCAACGCCGTGTGGGTATCATTTTGACTCGGCTCTGTGTTTCGCATTCGTTTTCTGCAGACTCACTTGGACATCAGAAAGATGGCGGGACTGGAGCTGTTATTCAGCTCTATCGTCGGAAGTACCACATCTCCCGAGGATGTTTTAGTCTCCTTTGTTCACTGGGAAATTGTGCGAAACGGATATAAATGTCTCGGAACAGGAGACCAAGTAAGAATGTACACTGCAGTCTACTGTCTATTCTGTGACTCCACCACTAACTGCAACAATTACAAAATACTAAGATAATTTAATTTACAGTTGTATTATGACGTTGCACATTTTAAGTACATCAAGGGGCTGGTTTTTGGTATTAAGTGATTGGAGTAATTAGCATTTTGCATTCAGATCAGCATTTGTTATTATATCGTATTTGGACAGCATTTGTTGTATAGCTTATTTGCTTTTAAGGGATATTGTACAGTAGGTTAATGGTTATATTTCATGCTGGCAAATGGCACTACTGGGTAGCCTGCATTCCAGATAGTCTTTAGTTCCCGTATCGTTGCCTGTTGTGACTTTGCGTTTTTCTCTTACAGCCACAAAGTACCGATAAAAAGTCTGAGTTACTCCCTCAGGGTTGGAACAACAACAAAGAGTTGTACACCCTTCGGTATCAGTCCGAAAACGGCCAGTCTCAGTTACTGGTCAAAGCCATCACTGTGGACTCCACTCTTATATTCAATATACTGGTACTTATATTACACTTTTTTCCTGAACGATTTTTATCTCCAGCTCAGCATTTCTGATATGTTCGTAATACTAATAATGATAGTTATGCATGCGTAATAACTTGTAAGGTAGTAAGGTAACTTGTTTAATTTGTTGTCAGAATACACCCTCAGAAAAATTGTCCGACCTGACAGTGAATGTCAATGATTACATAGATGCGGATAACCTGAAAGACTTCGACAGGTTGGTCAACAGTGTGTGCAGTCACTCGCACCTGTTTTTTAATTTTTTTAATATACTGTTGAATAATACTCTTGGGGGTCTCACAACATACTGAAACCAGTATTAAACATCAAAAATAAGCAAGAAATCAGCCCTTTACTTAAGGGAAAATGTACCCAGCCCTAATAAACAATCTTAAACAGGGTGTTTAAGAACCCCGAGCAGCTGACGGAAAAGGTCCAGGCCAGCCTCCTTCCTTGGGTCTCCTCAAAGAAGGCTGAGAAGACCCAGCGAGCGAACCCCCTGAAGCGAGAGACGGAGGACGACCCGCTCCAGATCCCATTGAGGAAGCCGCAGTCTCACCCGCAGCCCGGCTGGTATGAACCACACTCTCTAATGAGGGTGGCTGTAGGTCATGCACGCAGATTTAAGACGGGTATTAACGCCCTTTAAAGTGGTAACCATATATTCAAAACCTTTATAGCAGCAGTTTTAATCTATTAAATAATCAGTCTCACTTATGTGTTTTAAATGGTGATTAATATGATTCACTGAGATCTGACTGAGTTTAATTGACTCATTAATGATGAACAAACATGAGATCAGTATTTCACTTGTGTTATTCATTACTTGTTCTTTCAGTAGTTCCTTAAATTTAAAAAGGTTTACAACATTTACGTATAGTAACAAATATAGTAAGTATTTCAGATGAAAATGTCAGGATTCATTAGTGATGAATTAACATGAGATCATCATGTAACTGAGACTTCGTTTGTGGTTAATTAATGCGTAAGTAATTGCATAATGCAATATTATTTGTGTCCCGTCAAGTAAAGTGTTACCATTGTTTCACATGTGAAATGAAGTTCCAAAGCATTTATTAGTACATTATGGAGTGTTTGCGGTGCTTTGTAGTTTTCTTAAAGCGCACAGTGCATGGGTGTATAGGACATTAAACGTGTCATGACCCATTTTATGGATCATACATTCAGGTGATTATGACACTCCGGAAACACTTATGTCACCTACACTAATCTGTAATTCTGAGGTTCTGCCCTGTCGACATAACAGGTTCTGTTATGTCCACAGTTTAAATTACTACCCAGCACTATGCCGAAATTTGCACGCATTTTAAAACAAACCGAATATCTGCTAGAGAACAATTTGATGAATCCGAATCGATGAAGGAAAACGGTAAAATACAGTGGGTTCAATCTGTTTTCCAGGCAGTAGCGCCTGCAAATTAATCACTTGGGAATATATAGGAAGTGTGTCCCATGGTAAAATGAATCAAGAATGAAAGTGCTTGGTTTAATTGTAGTCCATTTACAATTGTCTGTTTCCCAAAGTGATATACAAGTGGGGTAGATAATGCACAGCTCGAAAGCCCCGCTAATCATGCTTTGGCATAGCCGGTGTTTGAGGTGGGGAGGGGCGCTATATAAATTTAATAAGGCGCCGAGCTGAGAGCAGCAGCTCATGACGGATGGCTGTTGTCTGAAAGAACCATGCATTTCTCATTTTTATACGACGACAGCCAGTAAGTGGGGCCTCCAGCTCAGGAGTCCGGCGTGGTCCAAAGGAAAAAAAACTTGTACGACAAGCTGATGGGAGCTTGGATTTAGATCATGAGCATCAGAAACGAGGCGTGGTTTTTCAAGTCGTTTGCAAGTGCCTTAAACAAATTTGTACTCACCCTCACTCGCGTAAAGTTTCCAGTCAGCTCGATAAGTAGGATGGATCAAATGGGTTATTGTCATTTGAGTGTCTGTGTGACCCTTTGGAGCTGCTTCATTAGATGTTTATGACGTTATTACAGTATGTAGCAGACACTTTTGTCCAAGTCAGGCAAAAAGCACATTTTTTTCCCAGGTGTTCCATGTTTTTTTTTCTGTATTTACAAGTAGAATATGTGTGTTGCAGAGAATGATTTTGTGTGCTGATGTGCATCCTGCACTGGACAGCTGTCCTGCCTTGGATGTGTAAGTGGTGATGGATGCAACGCTATAGTAACAAAGTTCCAAATAAGACTTTGTTTAATCGGATAATGGCAACCGCTTGCTGCTACTTACAGTAAACTTTGGTATTTCTAGAACGTCCTCTTTTTCTATATAAAACTGGAGTGAAGTTGCTGTTTCAGACTTTGGGGCCTGTATGTCACCATCCCAGCACAGGCCCTTCTGTTATTCAGTATTTACAGCAGGGAGAGTAGCTTCTATTTTAAGATATCGACTGCTCTCTGTGTCTCTGGCTGCGGCGGGGCGGCGCTCACAGATGGAGGCTGTCCCAGGAAACAGCAGAGAACCCAGCGATACTCAGTCCCAGGCGTGTCCTTGGTGTCTGACCTTATCAGGTTCTTATGATGTCAGCCATTTATTGTCATTTTTGCTGTAATGTGACCCCCCTTCCGTATGAGGCAGGGGTGCCCTTGTGATGTCATATTAATTATGCCCACAAGTGCCACACTCAGCATTAAATAAGAGTGAAGAGGATTTTTTTTGGGGGGGATCTTGAATTTTGCACAGTTCTGCTGCACTGCTCTACCCTGAGTGAGCGTGTGGGTCCAACACAGGGGATGCTGGACAGGGATTGAATGACCCTGCAGCTTCACCTTGCAGGTTTATCTGCATTTCTGTCTGCATGGATGCTACCAAAAACGTCCTTTTTTTGTTTTCATTCCATCTCCCGAGATTTTAAGAAATAATTTATATGACAAGAGATATAGGGATGGATGGAATGGTGGATGGATTGGTAGCCCTATCTTTTCTGGGACTTCTTGTTGAAATGGTATCTAGGTTTGCCAAATAACGATTTTGTTGGATTAGCATGGATGGCCTTTCCAGCCTGGCAGTGTTCAACTTATAAACAGAAAATCCATTGTTAAGTTGGATTCCTGCTTGAGAAGTGGGTTCTCAAGTGGGTTGTCAACTGTGCTGCTACACGTAGTGAGCGTTCACGTCAATGGTGATCCTTCTGTGGATCCTTTCAAATGGATTTATCATAAAAGAACGCATGTCAGAAATAATGCTTTCCATACATATTGATGAATAATACTCCAGCATTCATTTTCAGCTGTTCTAATAGGAAAAAATAAACCCGTTTGTTATATCTATCAATATTTTGCTGTTAAAATATGTAACTGGTTTTAAAGCCTTTGGAAAATCTTGGACTGATGTATCGATAAGAGGTATCATATTTGGAATGTGTAATGTTATCACTTTTACTTCTGTGTGTGTTCACATGCATTCAAAGGCGCAATCCCATGGCACCATTTGCTGCTGGAGGTGCAGACCTGGATCCCTTTAGGTAAGATTAATTTGCTATATATAAAGTTGTGGTAGGTGTGTACATACTGTAATCGATAGATACAATAAACAAATCAGTAATCCAGTACTCCTTCACAATTACTACTCTGTGTTTGACCTTTGGCCACTACAGCGGTAGGCCGGGAGGGATGATCGTGGACCCTCTACGCTCAGGCTTCCCTCGTTCGGGTTTTGACCCCTCTGCTGGGATCCCAGGTCGGCTGCCTCCCGGCGCTGTGCCTCCGGGGGCCCGATTTGACCCCTTTGGAGCTGTTGGGATGGGGATGAATCGCCCAGGGTGAGAGAGACACCCACTCGTGGTACTTCTTAAGATCAAAAATTGCATAACTGAATTACAATGGAGTGGAGGGTTTTATCATAGAGAGCCAGATGTTAACAAAGAACAAACGTTAGCCTGGGGTGGTGATGGTGAAGCTGAGTGTATATTTGAATGCACAGAAACCAAAGATGTCGTTTTGACCGGATGCTCATCTTTGTGCCTGCAGCCCAGATCCTGACCACATGCCCCCCCCTGGGTATGACGACATGTTCATGTAGAAACACCATCTCCGGCCCCCCCACCCAGGTGTGATTTTTGCCCACCCCAGCAAAACAATGCCGGAAAAATACTGCTTAAATCTTCTGCCAATAAGTTATGTTGTTTAGTTGGAAGGGAAACTCTGTTGTGCATAAATTTTAATTCTGTAATCATGTGTTCTAGAAAATAGATAATAGTTTTGAATTATTTTCTATATAATACATGACAATATTGTAATGGTGAGAGGTTTGAATGATGACATGTTACATAATTGCTAAATAGTGTTAATCCTTTGCAAATGATATTGTTAAAATGTTGTAAATACAAGGAAATATTGCTTAAATTTGTGCATCTAAATGTCAATTTTTTTCCACGAGTGCTATCTTAATTTCTTATAAATTTGACTACTTTGATAAACCAAATCTTTATTTGCTGTGGAAGCTGTTTTTGTTCTCATATTTCTGTTAACCATGTTTGTATCTTTAACTTTCCTTTTGTAATGATTATGCTTTACATGTTAACAAACATAGGTTCTAGAATGAGTGGTAGTGCAATAATTCATATGTAAAGACTGCACCCTGAATGCGGTTAAAACATCTGGAATCTGGAAGTTAATAAGAGAGCCACACACCAGGGACTGTATATTGTTCTATAGGTTCATATTCTGAAGGTTGTTAGTTCAAATCCCTATGGTTGACAGAGTGATGTCATCATTGGGGCCCTTGAGCAAGACCCTTAATCCCAATTGCCGAAGGGCCCGGTTGACCCTGCTTCCTCAATTGTACACAATTTTGCATAGAAACATCTGCCAAGTAAATGAATAAAAATGAGTGATCTGCTTTGGTTTCATTAAAATTCTGAGTAAAATGTAAAAGGTGTTACCTAGGTGATAGTGGTGCATTTTCTCAAAGCATGTCATGCACACAGGAGACTCCAGTTCCAGCACCCTGTGAACCATGGAAGGATTTCACAGTCTTTATGAAGAGGAACAATCTACCTTTCCCAGCATCCTGACTTCAGCTCCCCTGCTGTCGAGGCCCAAAGCCCCGATTATTCTGCATAGTATCTGTAGATGGCTGGGGCCCAGAGTGGGGTGGCGGGGGGAGGGGGTATGCGCCGCATGAAAACAATACCCCAGCTTCAACCAAAGCATCTGAAGCCTTCACTGGGTCTGGGGCTGAAAATACCATCTCTAGGGTGGACAGCACAACATGGCAACCCAGCATATTAATGACATTATACAAAAAATGAAAAAAAGACACCCACTCAGCACAGGTGAATATTGTGAATTTTAAGGCTTGTCTTTTTGTCACTGCAAAAGAAACAATTTCTTTTTGAAAAACAGACCAAACCTTGCCAGCAAACAAAGGGACAGATGCACAGAAAAGGGCCTTCCAGTCACTCCTAGGACCTTGGATCACTTGCCTGAAGTAATTTAATTAAAACACAAAATGTACCTCTGAGCATTTGTAGTGCACTGTGGCGACCCCTAATCCGCGTTAACCGTCTGCCAAGATCTGTCTGTCGAGCTAAAGGCTGGGGAACACAATCAAATAATTCCAACGTAAAGCAGGTATGCGACACACCTGTTCCGGCAGTTTAAAATGGCAAACGGGAAACGTTCCGTTGGTGTTGTGTGACACAGAAACCCTGTAGATGTTAAGACTGGAGCCCAGAAGGACAGCAGCTATTCAATATGCGGAGCAGGTCTGAAACTGAGACATAGCGAATTGGTGACTGTGTGGGGCTTTTACCTCCTACAGAAGAATTACTCCCAAATCCACAATGTAAGTTGCAGGTTTGTGTTGCACATCTGGGAATCTATCCCAGGTTACGATGAGACATAAGGTAGGGTGCAGCTGTTTTAGGGTCTCTGCCACACGTACACATGGTGACATAAGGACGATTCAGAGCCTCTGGGCATCTGTGCTTTTGGGGCTTAGGGGAAATAAAAGATGGCAGAAAGGAAACACTTACGGACGCTGGGAGAATGAAGAGTCCACACATCCACAAAAAGACAGGACCTGTGTGAATACTGTCCTGCCCTTGAAGACGGAGAAGCTCAGGGCCTGGGAGCTGATTCCTGGCACATACCAGATCACAACAGATTTAAAACCCTATTCATCAACTTCAGGTAGCATTAAGACACTCAAGCTGCAGAGAAAATAGACATCAGGCACCTACAAAGCAACGATTTATGATTCATTTTAAATTGATTTTCTGTGTCATTCGTGCAAAATGCAATAACAGTTCCAGTCTTTACAAAAAAAAGAAATGTGTGTGTTGATTGTCCTTCTTAACTTTGCCAAGAACTCATTTTCTGTGTATTTTACTAGAAATAAAAAAAATTCTGAATCAACAAAGCAAAATCCTTGTACAAAATTAGCATAATGAGAATTCATGTCAGAATAAGAAGTACTACAAGTCTTGTTTAATATCTTTGACATGACCTTCAAGGTTTAAACTCATGAATTTGAATGTTCAGCATGTTTAGTTCAATCAGATCTCAGTGTAAGCATCATTTTCAATTCACTGGGACTCTGCAGCATGCAGCCCAGTTCCTCTTGATTGTCAGAATTGTTCTTCACTTACAGGAAGTGGTTGGGCTGCATATGAAGCCCATCCAGGCAACGTGGGATTCTGCATGTACCAATGTTTTTTTTTTAATACATTTCCAGTTTTGACGTGTCTCTGCATGTGAAGAATGCAGGATTCCTGAACTGGACATGGAGAAGCAGAACAAATTAATGAAGGACACCAGGTTGGGCCCAATTAAATAAATTAATTTAGGCACCGAATGGTTCACTCGCATGATTGCACATGACAATTTCATACACTGATATAATGTTTATAACTTGATTAAAAGTTCTGACAAACTCTGAAAGTTTTGCAGTCAGTTCTGTTTCCTCTCCAGGAATTCTACTGTAGGATGTCGTAAATTAATATTTTGTGACTCTTGTAATATCTTCCAGTTTTTTTCATAGTCCATTGGAAGCTGTGGTTTTATATGATCATGAGAGCATGTATTTTAATTTAGAGTGGATATCAATTTTTTTAAATCTAGGGTCTAATGACCTGGCACAGGCATGCACACACCACACAAACACACACACACAAAATTCGTAATTGTATTACAAATGTGTTCCTCTTTGTGGGGACTCTCCATTTCTTTCTATGGGGAAAACATGACAACCTTAACCATAAGTAACTAAACAAAATATAAGACTTTTTGCATTTTTAGTTTTTTATTGCATCCACAGATCTTTGTGCGGACCTAAAAAATGATTCCCAAAACTTCAAAATAACCAGTTTTTATCACATTACGGGTAACATTTGGTCCTCACAATGTAATACAATCATAATCACACACACACAAAACAACCCTAAGCCCAGCAATGACGACTTAAACCCCTGCCCAGCCCTATCCTTAACCGTAAGTACATATGTAACCACAAAAAATACAAGACTTTTGGCATTTTTAGTTTTCTGATAGATTTTTTATAAGACTGAGTTATCCTTTGTGGGGACCAAAAACGTGGTCCCCACAATGTCAAAATGTATCTCATTAATGGGATATTTAATCCCCACAATGTTATATATATATACCTAACCTACACACACACACACTGCAATCAGATATGGAGGACGGTTGCTTCCCCCACCCTCCGTGACAATAAGGGGCCTCCAGTTTTCTCATCACTGCTCCACTGCGGTGGGATGACCTTCTGGCCAGCAGACAGACTGCCGAGTCGCTCTCTGTTTTCAGACGCATGTATTATTCAGCATCCATCTACATGTGAACAGTCTTTTTCTTTTCTGGGCTACAGTTTTATCTGAGATACTCAAGTGGCATATTTTTACGCCCCTAATTCTGGATCCCAGCGATGAAGATTTAATTTAGCATTTATTACTAGAGGAACGAATTCTTCAGAGCTTCAGAAACTGGGAATTATGGGTGATTATTTAAATCTTGCTAAGAATGACACTGTGGTTCTTAGAGCAGCACTGTTGCCTCACTCCTCCAAGGTCAAGGGTTGTAAGGGCCACCTCTGACTCTTTGCTTGTGCAGTTTACGTGCTCTCCATGTGTTTCTGCTGCAGCTTGCATGCTCTCCCTGTGTTTCTATGCAGGTCTGCTCTGGGTACTCCATTTTCTTCCCATAATGCAGAAACATGCAGTTAGGTAAATTGGTCTGCATGTGTGACCTGTGCTTCCTGGAGCAGGCTCCAATCCCACCATGACCCTGCTGAATAAGCGGTTATCAATAAGTGGATTAATGTTACTACTTAATTGCATGTGGGATTTTAAACTTTCTTCTTGGCATGTCCTTGTATGGAGGTACTGGATAAATGCTGACTCACAGCTGTTCATCCACCCTGCAGCTCCTTGCACGTCATCACTGGCCTTGTTAACATCCTTGCACCTGGATGGACTGGGTCACGATACTAATAAACAAATGAAACGAGTTCCAAAAAGATGTATCAAGCAGGAATAACAGTTCAAAAATGTGACAGGCAGAGCCAACTCCAGCTATTAGGAGAATAGGCATCGTTGCCTCGGGTCCTGAATTACATGGGATGTGGAGGAAAACAGAATATCATCAGCTCTCTTGGTAGCAGAGCCCAGTAGCCCCCCAGAAAAGGTCAATCTAAATTGCTCAAGTGTGATGTGCAGTCAGAAGACATCCCAAATCATCGCAAATTTTAACCATCCAGTTTTCATTCGGCATTCTTGGATTTTCGAGTTTCATATTACTGATGGGGTCTCATCAGTGTCCCCAGTTTGCCCGTAGGACAAATTGGGTTGATTTATTTGGGCTATCTGTAATGGAGTGCAGGTATTCATTCTAATTTGTGCTTTGAGAGTTAAGACCCGCTAAGTAATGGCTGCGGCAAGATCGATGGAATAGACGCATCGCCAAGGGGTCCCTGTGGCTCTCAGGGGGAGGCTGGGCTGGCTTGCAAGTTGGACTGCATGCGCCAAAGGAGAATCAATGCCTGTAATCAGAGCTCAGCTACACACCCCCACCACAGCCTGATTGCAAATTTGTAGAACACAGCCAGTCAGCATTACATAGTACTTCACGCTATATTTGTCTTTGAACATTTTTTTTTTCCATAAATAGCACCGTGCATTAAATATGCCTACATGTTTAAGAGGAAAGAGATTTACTTTTGTGAATTTTTGCAGGGCACTGCAGTGTCTCCTCCACGATCAATGGCATCACCCATTCACAGGTGGCAAAAGATCCCTGAATGCAAGGGACTGCGGTTTGCTTTGGGGTTGCCAGATCATTCTTTGGATGTAACGCATACTTGAGGAAAGACACCTACTGAACCAACATGCTGTTGGGAGATAAAAGAGAGAAGCAATGAAAACGACGGAAGTCCCAGGTCCCGTGCAGGATGGGAGGTGTAACCTTCTTCCCGGGATGACAGAGCTGCACTCTGCTGTACTGTCTCCGTCAATATATCATATTTGAGAAGCAAATGTTATGACATGTGAACAAGCCCATCCACTCTGCTCCTCTTCTCTCTGATGACAATCTTACAGGACACACAGAGCTGTGAACTCTTTGTTAAATCCACACGTTCGATCGCACAGTCCAAGGTCCTATAAACATATCATTTACATAAAAAAAATCCCTCGTGAGGAGCACCCATCACACGGGGGAATGAATAAAAAACCAACCAGAATATGGGGATGCATGAGGTGCTCTCTACTATAAGAAAGCATATGTCCGTAAATAAAAGAGACCAAGATGAAAGGCAACAGGTATAAATAACAGTAAAATCATGAGAATGGAACAGGAGCGTTGATCACCTGACCACCTCTGCCGCCACACCCCTTTCTTATCCTAACAAACACCTTTCTGTAGATTAGTATAATAAGTTCAATTAACAGGTAATGTGCAAGCTTGCTCATTTTTCTGCATACAAATAAAAATCAGTGATTATCTTTGGTTATTTAATAATTACCCATTTAGCACCTACAAAAAACTACATAGCTGCCATATACCAAAGTTACACAAATTACTCAAAATTTTGCATACTCCTGTTCTATTAAAGCCGTTCTATGGGGTAACCATTGTTCTGTGGAGTCCGTTTGACTTTAAGCTCCTGTAAAAGATTTTCCTTTGTCCCTGTGTAGAAATCGCTCTCTTTCACTCACTTCTTGGAAGTTAGAGCAATTAAGGTGTACAATGTACTGGGGATGAAAAACACTGCGTGGAAAACCTGAGGAAAGAACTTTATCACAGGACTAGAAAAAATGAACAAATTATACAGGGGATTATACAGGAAAGCACAGAATGTTAATTCCTTATAGGAAATCACCATTCTCTTAATTCAATAACTAAGTAGGTTCATTGTTCATCTCTGCTGTCTGTAAACTCATTTTTCACAATGAGCAGCTTCAGAACTTGCTCTAATAGGATGAGCAGGTTTAACTTGTCATATACTCTAAGCCCTGGAAATCTACCCTGTACAATCTGAATTTACCATGAATATCATTATTCAGTCGAGTAACGTAAGGACAGTCCACTCTGCTGCTGACACAGAGGATCTGGATTTTCATGCTAGGTTTGGCCGAATGTGGTCACACAACTACAAAAAACAATTCAACCCATATAAAACGACATGGCCATCATACTGTGCTTTAATGCCACATTTAATCTAAACAATAACACACAATCATCCACTGAGTTGAATCTTTAGGCAATTTTATATTGATCTTTCACAGAAAATCGATTATATATAAACTCAAACATCAGTAAAGTGACGTTTGGTAAAGGATCAACATAAAGGACATAAAAATGTTGCATACGTTATAATCTTACAACTTTACCCTTTTTGACAAAATGTTCACTTTAGTTATACAGCATATGTAATATATTCAGCTGAATTTCTGCTTTTCTTTTTTTTTCACGCAGCGATTCCAGGTACAACAGTAATAAGGTTTCTCACTACCAAATCCAGAATGGCAAGAAAACAACAAAGAGCTTATTTGTCACATTTAAATTGGTAAAAAAGAAAGAAAGAAAGAATGTACATCTGTACTGTATAATATAGGATATAGGACAGCGTCGTTAAATTTATGGTTCCACAACAGTTTACACGCATCACATGCGACACTAATTGATGCCCCTTTACGGGCCCTTAAGATTATATTTTTCTCACCATTTCCAGTTACATGGAAGAAAGACTCGTTGTGCAGTTTCAGGAGAGGAAACGGGGGTGGGGGAGGGGGGGTAACAGTCTCTATTCATCAGACTTTGAGGCACTGCACTGATTTTCCATACATAATCTGCGCAGTTTTGTTTTCCTGGTTACATTTGCATTAATACTTCGCCGTACAAATTAGTATAGCTATGTTTTTAATAAAACAGTTATAAGCATGGATATAGAAAGACTGTTTTATAGAGTCAGGATCTCTCAAACATTTAGAGGTTGATGACAGAATGGTTCTATGTGCAATTCCCAGTCGATCTCATGGTGGTCATTTTGATTTGGCTCAAAGCAGATAAAACAAACCGCGACAACTATACCAAACATATGGTAGCAAGCCAGTTCACGTGGCTTTCTGCTTGTAAAAGAGGTTACTATGATGGTATGCACATGCGAATGAGCTGCTGAAAAAATAAAATAAGGGTTCTTTATACATTAGTATCAAATAAACATCAGTGAAACCTTTTGAATATTTTTAGTGGCTACAGTTAATAATTCCTCGTTTTTGTACTTAAGGGCACAAAAAACATCTAGCAGATCCTCAACAGATCAATATTATTCTTTTTGCCTTTAATCTCCATTTATTGTGTAATACGAAGTACTCCAGCTTTTTATATGAAATCATGTATGAAAATATTGTATCGGCAAAGACGAGGTTACGCTTTGTTATTGACCAAAAGGAAGGTTTTGAAAGGCCTTTGTAGGTCTGTGTATTTCAATCTATTGACAATGACCTGAAATATAAATTAATAATATTCATATTATGTTCCTTGTAAAAGGCAAATATTTCATATCATTTGCTCTTTTTGTCACTTTTTGTTGTAATGTCTTGGTTACAGGGTCTGGAGTCAGATGGAACAACAAACACACAAACCACTTCTAAACGCTAATCAGACACATTAAATAGCTCGGGATAGTCTATGGTGACATAAAATAGCCTGCTTGCTACTTTCAACAACCATTTTAAGTCAGTGTTTTGTCTTCAGCCACAACCTATTAAAGTATTAAATATATAAGAGATAGAATGCTAAATATTTGTGAATATTAAGCAGACATAGTGAAATGCATGAAATCACTTAAAACCATTGTATTTATGATATCTACAGTATCCTCCAAAAAACAAAATCAGGCAACAAGACCACAAATTTCACTAAACATTTATCACAGCAGGATGCTTTTCCACACTCGTCCCTCACGCAGCTTGACCACAGATAAAATATTGAGAAAGCAAACACCCAAGATACAAGGGCGAACTGCTCCCTGTCTCACATTCTGCTGTGCTTAAGTCCTTGCTCCACTTGCCTTTACAGATTGCCTCTTACTAGCAATGACTCCTCACACCACTTTAAATTATGTGCTCAAGTAAACAAACAAGCAGACCTTTTGTCAGTCTAAGGTAGCAAAATTCAAGGTCTTTTTCACACAATGAGTTAAGTGTAATTAAGTCGGATGAGGGATTATATTACCCAAAGGGAAAATTATATTTTTGTCATTGCTTAACTGCCTTTGTGCCACTTTTTATTACAGAAAAAATATTTTTAAGCGATTTGCTACCTGTAATTTACATTCTGTGCAATTCAGAATCCTTTGTATATTTTGTGTATTGTACTGCATATCCTTACACAGAAGGTTAAGGATTAGCAGTAATTAAAAACATTCCTGATTAAGACAGAAACATTCATCTTTCACTGTACCTATCTCAGATGTACGGAACATTCCTGACGGACATCGCTTTGCCCCTTGCTTTAAACACATACCCACGACACTATTATAATGGTGATGATCTCTTGTTGTTTTGTATATCAGAGGAAATATGGGCAAAGGTTACCCTGATTAAATATCTGAGCAGCTCGAAAGGTTTTAGTATGCTGACCTAGTTTGACCTGCAGGTTTTAAAGTGAATCCATTGTGTTGCTACATTTAAATCCAAGTCATCCTTGGCGTAATAAAAGCAAATGCAGAAGCACAGCTTTTGTTAGACCTTAAAGTGTTAAATACATGATCTACTCCTCACATTTGGCCGAAGTGGTTTTTTTGTCATTTAAGGCATATTGCAGCTTTATATGATAATTAAGCTTTAAACTCTTTAATATCTTTCATACTTTATGGTATACATTATGTGACATACAATATTTTTGTTCTTCATAAAGAACCAGTGGCAACTTTTCCTTGAAGTACACCACAACTTCTGCAACTGTATTTGTTGTGCTTTATAAATGGTTGGAGGCCGTGAACCATGGCCTGATATGTTCGGCGAAAGCTTGTACACATGTGGATTGTGTGCGTCTTTGGGACTGGCGGAATGGGGCTGGTGTGGAGTGCCCGTGTTGAGAAGTCCTTCTGGAAAAGTCCCTTTCCGGACCGTGGCAACCTTTGTCATGCCCCTGAGCCCTCCAACGCCTGTCAGAACAAACCTTGGACTCCAGCGTCAGGCAAAAAAGGAAAGTTGTGCTGCTCTTGGTGTGAAAGCATGTCGACTTTAGCTGACTGCCTCTGCGCTCACCGCGGGGACAACGGCAGATGTGGACGTGTTCATGGCCGAGGACAAGCCGGCCACCGGCTCCCACTCTACCAGAGTCTCTCTGCCTTCACCTTCCAGCTGTCTCATTCGCAGGTTTATAGATCCGTAGGTCTTCCTCGGCCCTCGGTACATGGTGAATGTCCTCCTTCGGTACAGCTCGCCTTTGCAAATGGACACCATGAGAAGCACCGAGAGGAGCATCCCGCCCAAGGTCAGCAGGCCAAGCCCCGCGATGATGCACTTATCAAGGTGGGAACCCAGCTGAGCGTAGTACATTTCCAGTCTTTCCATCTGCCTGGCGCTCACCGTGTCTGGATTGACCCGAGCCTCGCGGGGGATGGTGTAGGCTATCACCACCAGGACAATGCCACTCACCAAGAAGACCAGGGCAAAAATGAAGCCATAATCGACCGGCTGCCCGCCAGCTTCTGCCTCTGCCTCTTCGTCGGACTTGGGCGACGGCACGTCCCGCTGTAGATGCTGTGAGTGTGACGGATTATCCCTGTCACCGGGTGCGGAGAAGGGGAGGTTGGTGCCAGCCACCCCCTGATGGGCGAAGCCAGATTCCTGCTCCTCGGACTGGAATGAGGCGTTTTCGATGCCCTGACCGAATGTCGTCTGAGGTGACTGCTGTCCTCGTTTCTGGGAATTTGAGAACTGATGGGCGGAATCACTCCTCTCGCCCCCCAAATGAGAAAGCTCAACAGCATTCAAGGACTCCATCGAAATACTTTTGACCTAATCATTCCGTTAAAAAAAAAAACTAGTTCCTGCTTTTCATTGCTCCGAGAACCAAAGCCTAAAAAAGATTAAAAGCAGCAATAGGCATGAGTAAAGTTTTCTGTTCTAAATCATTAATGCTTAAAGTTATTTAATTTTTTAAAGTTCATGTCAGTATAGCCTATAACTAAATATGAGATAGTTAATCACCTTATAAACACAAGTAAAACCATATATAAAGCTATATTTATGCTGAGGCTATTTTTATCAGAGGAACATTTTGCTTTCTCTACTGTTTTAAAGGAATAGTCAGGTATTGTTGTTCAACCTTTCCTTATGACTGAGTACGTTTATCGCCTTGAAATACAAAAGATACGCTTTCGTTTTTTTATATATTAAATATGTGTGATATCTTCTTTTACTTGGCATATACAGTTGTAATAACGGAGAAGCTCCGTGGTTTATTTTGCCAGTAATAACTCTCCAGTGACACCAGCTCGATGCCGCAGCACCTCCGACCATAATTACCGAACGAGGTGCCCGGTAACTGTCAGTCCAGTAATCCAGCAACAACACGCTAACAAATGTAATACTAAACACCAAGACTGTTGATATGCATCTACTTATTCCTGTCAACACGTTTCGCCATAAACTGCGCTTACTGTGCCTAGCGGCTCCAAATTCCATAATGCATTTAACAACTTTAATGATAATATCGGGAAGTCCACTGTTAGGTGTGGTTTTTTTCCCCTTAAAAAATCCTAGTACGCGTGCAAACCCAGGATGACCTTGATACCGATTACAATCTCGCTCTTAGTATACCCGGGATTTGACATTCTGGGTGATCGAGTTGCAAGGCTTTTTTTAAATAGGGCTTGATTTTTTTTAAGGGAGGTGAACGGCGATCTTCCGTGTTTTAATGACGGATGCATGCATCAGCGGGGGCACGCTTACCTGCAGGCGCAGATGCTCCGCTTTGGCGCTGATAAGAGCCCGGCTGAAAGATGCAGGATGCTCCGAGGAGGAGACCCTGCCGACGGACCTCTCAAGTGATGGAGTAGCCATGCGCGAATAGGCAGTGCTGATTGAAAAGGAGAGCTTTTACAAGAGCTACATTCAACAATGCTCACAACACCGAAAAAGACCGATCTATATAGCTATATATTTTGACCAAATAACAATTTTACATTTTCATCTCCAGTGCTGTGCGGTACCAAAGCATAATATACCAAAGCGTTACCGCGCGGTGTGTAGACTTACACAGTGCACAGCGGTACCTGGGATAAAAAGGCAGCTCTTGTCCAGGCAGTAGCGTTTTATTAAGATAAATAACGTTTTAACAGCCGGCAGTTAAATAATTTATATTTTACTCCACCCCCAGCGCCGTGTTTACTTGTCACTTTCACTATCTGTGGTATCGGAGCCAGCTTGATGTATTGTCTATTAATAATCAAAGGGATTTATGAGAACATAATTCATTTACGATTGCATTTGTTGGATACTGCCGCCTATGGGTGGAAAGATTACCTGCAACTAATTTATTCCCAGTTCTGTTTTAACGCCCTAGAGCGCAAAGCAACAGCAGAACTCTCAATAGGTTGAATTTGGACGTGGAATTGGATTTAATCAGTGTCTCCAACATATACTGTTTGAAATTCCTACACTTTCAATACAAACGCTTTGTAAATAACATTATGTTAGTGAACGAGGAGAATACTTCGTATGGTTAAAATGGTGGTTTTGAGCGCGAATTTGTTTGAAAATAATATTTTCCAACTCCGTTTCTTTAGGAGCTCCAGTTAGGGGCGTTATTCAGGTAGTATGAGGTGCTGTTTATTTAAGTACATGAGTGTATTTACAGTATATGATTACCTTCAGGCAAAAAATGTAATAGCTGCATATCTTTTTCAGATGGACCGAACATGATATCAATTACGTCTGACGCAGCAATTTATGCAGAAACTCTTGTAAACGAAAGTGGCCAGCAAACAAAATCTAACAGAAGAAAAGTGAAAGTACGGTTGTTATGGTGTATTAATTCAGATCGTTTAACATTATTGAATTGAACAAAAGTCTAGATCGAGTCAACTAAATAATTAAGTAGATGTAAATCTATCTATCTATCTAAGCTCACTTATATTTTAATAACATACGTCAAGTAATAATTGTATATATATATATATATATATATATATATATACACGTGTGTGTTAGAAGTTGTCATTACCATGGTAACGGACGTAATATTTAAACTGTTTCTGTAATCAGCCAAAATAAATCACACCATCCATTCATTGGTTTACATATTCTACTGTGGTGATAATGTGGACAATACAAAAATTACAAAAAACTAAATTATCACACACAAAAACATAAGTATACCCAACATAAAAACAGAAGTATTCATTTGTTCCCTATTCAAAACATTACAGACAAAAGAAGTACACATCTTTTCCTAGCACATTCCTGTGGAAACACTAAAATCGCACAGGAAATGACTGGCTTGAAGTCTCTGACACTTGGGTGAGGACATCCCCAAGGGTCTGTCATACTTCATTGTCAGACTGGAATATTACACCGTTTTTGAGCACCAGCAGAGTCTCTTTAAATATGATCTATTTTGAAGTGATCAAGGTGGATTATTTCATAGTCCACAGAAAATAAAGAGCACAGAGGAGTCTGATAAAATGGTAGGATTACCATGGAAACCACGAGGGATCCAGCCAATGCTATGCATTATTTATGCAAGTCTCTGGACAGACGCATTCCTCCATCTTCTCTCATTATCTCTTCAAATAAATTACTTAATTGACAATATGGACACTTTTAAATGACATTTAACATATTGAATATGCAACCGAAAGAAAACTGAATATAGACTAAAATATTATATAAATTTAAAGATAGTTTGACAAGCAACAACTCCAAATTTTATAAAATCTGCATTTCAATATGTTAAACTGAAATAAATTCTCGCAAAGCAGCTGCATCAATTTATAAAAACTAAACTTTGAAATAAAAACACATGTGGCTTTGTGTAAACAAATATACCTTCCTAAAACAAAGTTAACATGGCAGAGAATGTTAAGGACTTGTGTTTAATGTGCTGTTACTGCTAAGTTTCATTAATCATTATATTAACAGCACATTTCAGAAAGACACCAGAGTGCACTGCACATCAAGTACCTACCATTAAAGAGGAACAGGAAATTAAATAATCATTTCATGCTTCATGGAAAAGGCTGAGTAGAGGTATGGCAATCACCCCAAACTCATGCTTTTTTATTCCTTTATGTGCTCAGCAGGCTAAGTACCTCTGCCTGTGATTAGAAGGACGCTCATTAGAGGCTGGCTTCAGCATAATAGACATGAGTCTGTGAGCCCTTGAGCAAGGCCCTAAACCCCCAGCTCCATGGTGCACCGCAAGTGGCATGTGTGTCGTGGAAAGCAGGATGGGGCAGGAAAAGAGAATTTTCCCATGGGGATCAATAAAGTGTCAGTATTATTATTATGATTCAGGTCAGAATATGCAGGCAATCTGAAAAAAGCAATCTGTAACAGAAAATGTGTTTACATACATATATTTTTTCTAGCCAATTAGTTAGCACCACTCTAAAGCTTTTTATCATTATCACCTCCATCCTCAATAAAGTTGACTGTCATCCAGTGCAATCCAATTCTGAGAACCTGATCATTTCCAGCATTTATACTCCTGTTCTCTAGGATCTTGGTTGCCACAGCCTTCTTTATTAACTGGCACAGGGCCCAACATTTTAAAACATATAGCATCTTAAAAATGGGATGACTGGGACAATGCAAACAATTTCATACCATTTGATTTCTTTTAAGGTAATTTATAACCTTCAGCCATGCTGGTGCACTCAAAATCCTTTAGTTATATTTTACAGACTGGCCAGGCAGCATAAATAAACATAAAAGGCACACAAAATAAATAGGTAAACATTTGAAAAGTTCTTCACTGACATTTGGGGATAAAATAATAATTGAATCACAAACAGATTTCCTGACACCTAATACACTGCAGATGCCTAAAAGATTTTAATAAACATACTTTGCAATTTGATTTTTCCTTATGATACTTCATCTTAATTTCAACAACTTAATAGATTTTTTATATTGCATTCAAACTGAAGTTACGTGAGAACTGCGATGTTAAACAATAAATGACTAGTATCTAACTACTTTAAACCACTGGTTAATCACATTTGTCAACATTCGCGTACGTCATACTTGGTTTTTCAACATATGCTAAATATCCGACAAGAAATGCCACGTGGCTTGGTGGCTGTGGACAACGCCAACTCTGACAGACATCTCAACTGATTGACGATTGACTATATAATGCAGGGAGTGCCTTATAAATGTTTTCGGAGATGGATCTACTTGAGCCTGTACGTCTGTATCCATTCCCCACACTGTCCGAAGTTAGTGCTGGTGATCTCCGTTACTAAAACCAAACTCTGCCATCCCTAAGTCAGTCACCGCAAATGTCCGAACCTACAACACACAAGGAATTAAATGGCAGCAAGACTTAATATCCGTAACTAAGCTAACGCATGTTTCGGGACAGGCTGCAGGTTTTATTACCTCAATTATCTGCCATGCGACGTCACTTAGTAATGCCAGTAAAACGTCACGTCCATGCACGGTGTGAGAATGTTGCAGCACAAATTAAATAATAATAAAAAACTTTATTTTGTGAGTGATTAACAAACTACTTTAAAGGTAATAATTTCATTTTGTTTTTTACAAATTCGTCTCCCATCATCCCTTTACTATTAATAAATCGTTTTTAAGGCAGGCAAAGGAGTTGGACAGCTAATATTTTCCGTCTTCTGGGTCCTGACACGGAACGAGTTGAAGCTACGCAGGAGACGGAGAGCAGTAATGGAGGCGGATGGTGTGTGGAGTTGCAAGTGAGCTCTAAGAATGGCAGGTCTGATCGCTGTCCTCTGCGCCGTGACTCGTATTGCTGTGTATGGTTTCCCCAAACACCTGTCCCGTATATGTCAGACTAGTCCGGCTTCTGTTTAGCGTTAGGAATAACCCATTTTAACGGCGCTAGCCAGCTTCGCTAGCTCACGAGGCTCGACATACTCGCTACCTTGCTGTGTATTATTAATATTAACTGCAAAACATGTAGCTAGCTAGCCGACATGCTGTTATTAGCGCGTATTTATTACCTCTGTTGCTCCACCGTGCCTATATTAAGCTAAATATACGTTGGGATAATAGTAAATACGGGAAATAAGCATATATACTTTATTTTAGGTAGGGACTTTGATCTTCCGTAGCTAGGTGCTTAGTATATGGAAATGTATGGACTGTAAGCATGTAATAGACAGCTATAATATATTTTAAAAATCTGTTTAAAAGAAACTTGTTTGTCGTTGCTTTTGATGGAAAAAAACAACTAAATGCGGTGGTACAGTTTTACTTAAAAATGGCTTTCTTTCAATCTTTAAGGCACGGCTTGAAGCTAACGAAAACTCCTGAACCCCCGTTTTTAGTGGTGGACGGAGAGGTCCCATAGCGAAGGCGCTGCCCGGCTGGACGTCAGATTGATCCCGGTGTGGAAACTACAGAGACGATGTACTGCCTTCAGTGGTTACTCCCGGTCCTGCTCATTCCGAAACCATTGAACCCGGCCTTATGGTTCAACCACTCGATGTTCATGGGCTTTTACCTGCTTAGCTTTCTTCTGGAAAGGAAGCCATGTACCATCTGTGCCTTGGTGTTCCTGGCAGCCTTGTTTCTCATCTGCTACAGCTGCTGGGGGAACTGCTTCCTGTACCACTGCCAGGACTCTCCACTGCCAGACTCTGCACACGACCCCAGCATTGTGGGCACCTAGATTGAGTCACTCGTCAGCCCCTCTGTACATGAGCACCTCTTCTTCAGACTCACATCTACAAGGACGTGGGACAATCTGTAGCTGGGCTGTGAATAAAATCCAAAACGTTGGCTTCTGAATTTAGAGAAGCATTTATTTCATACATAAAGCATATCCTCCCTGTGGCTACACAGGACAGATACCCATTTCCTCGAAGGATTACTGCATGGGTTGGCTATAGTCTTCTTTCCCACTGATTGCTGTGTCCATACATACATTTGGTTGCTTTTGTAATAACAAGATGCTTATTGTTTTCAACATTTTGAAGGTAATGTGTGTGTGTGTGTGTGTGTGTGTGTGTGTGTGTGTGAGTGATTTTGAATTGGATTTCTTTGGAATGAAAATGGTTGTGGTGAATGTCGAGTGTTATAGCAGCAGTCAGCATGAGCAGGTGTTGCCTCTGTTCTGTGGATGTGGGTAAAACTAAGGGGGGAAAAAGGCTAATGCTGGATTATTCTTTGGGTTAGTCTGAAAAGGTGATGCTGGTACCAACTGTATTAGTTATAAATGTGTTATTTTGATTTAATAAAGGTTATTTTTTAAGGAAACACAGGGCTATATATTTTATTCTGTTGAACTGGAGCATGTTTGAAGCTGTTTTTTTAGAAGTGAATGCTGCAGTAGTTTGTGGTCAACTGAAACATTGATATGAATCACTGCCTAATGATGTATTAACACTGCTTCAAGCTGCTTATGTAAGTTAAGGGAAAGGTGCGATCAGGTTAAACCTATAAGTAACATTTTTGAGTTGACATTCGTCAACAACTTGCATATAAATTCTGATATTAGGAAACATGGAAACATGTAAATGGAAAAGATAGGGCCCAAGGAGGCTCAAGCAGATCCTAGAATGACGTATTTTAATAGTAGAATGGCAAGTTATTTTCAAAGATTTTGTATTTTGCCAAATCTAGCTGGGGCCTATTTCACAAAGCACGATTACTTGCTTAACCAGATAACTTGCCAGATTTAAGGTAGTCTGAGCTAAATGTAAGTTGATGAAAATAAGGTCTATTTAGCCCAGACTACCTTAAATCTGGCAAGTTATCTGGTTAAGCAAGTAATCCTGCTTTGTGAAACAGGCCCCTGGTCCTGGTTTGAATTGTAAAGCTCTCAGAAAATCTTAAAAATATGAATACATCTACATGTTAAAGTGCATATTTCTAAGGCTCACAGAAATGATAGATGATCTTCATGTCTTGGAGTTGGTTAAAATTTGTCATTTGCACTGTGTGATCCTGTAATTAGGATTCTCCGGCTGGAAGAATAAAAAAATTAAAAAGGCCGATATCAGTATCAACACATGCTCCCTTTTGATGGTCTGTTTCTGTGGGCCTGTCTTCTGTTGTACATGTCGTGCTGTATGTATCATATGACCCAGATGCATCTATTTTCATTCTGTATGTTTGCAGAGGCGTAACCAGAGATTTTGATATTTAATACAAGGTGTAATTGCAGGAGTAAATTTAGCAGTGTCTGCCCCACTCTCAAGAAGGCCGACTAAGGCTGCACATGCATGTGCGGCAATATAAATATCTTGCTTGGCAGTCTTTGTTATCCAAAAGGACATTTTGTAGATCACAAATTGGATTTTTACCTTGACCAGAGATATTTGTATCAGTCTCCTTTCCAAAATATTTCCCACGTCTGTGCGGTTATAATGATTGTTATCACGCTGACCACAGCTAGCCAGGAGATGTTTTCTTTATTACCATCTGGTGAATGTGACTTCCTTCCTTAATTCCACATTGATCCCGGAGTGACTGGAAAGCTGACTTGGCTCTAGCTTGTCAAGGACACTTTTTCTGCATTAGCTGTCCCAGACACAGGATAAAAAAGTGGGGTTGCTTAGAGATTTTTTGTGTTTTATTGGAGTTTCCCAATCTGGTCCACAAGAACCACGTAGACAGTCCACATTTTTGCACCCTCACAGTTCTGGGAGGGAGCAAAAACATGGGTCTCCGAGAACCATGTTGGGAAACATTGTTGTATCTTATTCTAGTAAACCTTCTGTTGAGTTCTTATTGGGAAGGGGGACCTGGTGCTTATTCCCCAGGATGGGGTCAGGCCATCACAGGGCACATCCACTATTAGGTTAATTGATGTCTCTAATTTTCCCATTTTGTGTGGGCCTGTCAGTAGAGAGTTTTTTCCCCAGTTACCTGTCGGCACCCTTATGGTGGGTCTTCAGAACATGAAACCTGAATTTATCTCTGTGTATTTTAGTATAATGATGATCTGTTGCAAGGCACAGCCAGTTGGAGAAAATGGTTCCTTTAATAAATATCTTCTAAGTGCTGATACATTGAATAGCCTGAAATGTAAATCAGTCGTTTCCTTGCCAGCATTTGACCTCAGCCTTTCTCTCTCCTTGCCTTTTCACAAGTTTCCTGTGCTAACTTGTGTCTGTGCTGATCCAGAACACGAGTTCTATCCAGGATGTAACCCATTATAATTTTCAGCACATGATCTGGGTCACTGCTACCCCAATATAGTAAGGATTTTCTGAAAATGGATGCAATGACGTTGCAAAATCTAATTAATTAATGTAAAATTAATTTTAGTCCATGATATTGAGATACATGTCAATAAACAATTCCACTGCAGTTACTAAATTCTTGGTACTATGATTTTTTTCCACAAAATTTGAATGATGAGATTTTAAAAGCTTTGTACTTCATTCTGCTATTTACGTTCAGTGGTTGGCACTTTGAAGAAGTTTTGCAATGTTAGTCATATGCGATGGATATTGGCTACTGGTACAAATATAACAGAATAACTGAATGTATTGTTTTCTACCGCCCTCTTGTGGCAGGTAGTCAAAAAGTTAGATTCATGCTATGAGCAAAATACAATTCAATTCTTTTATTGTCATGTGTACGAGTACCGTGTACAATGAAATGCTTGCTTGCATGTGCTCCCGCAGACGGTGAACGTAGACAACAAGACGGATAGACAACAGGATGACAAGTGAATGTAAAGAAAAAGTGAATTATAAATAAGTAAATATGACCAGAATCCCAAGAATAAATAGAAACAGAGACAGAAATATATGTATGGGTAGCAGTGGAGGTGACACAGGTGACTGATTGTTCATGAGTTTGATTGCAGTTGTGTAGAAACCGTTCCTAAACCTGGAGGTGTGCGTCCTAATGGACTGGAGCTGCTTCCCAGATGGGAGGAGGGTGAGAAGTGACAGTACAGGGTTGCTGGGCGGGTCCGCCTGATACAGTTCACTTTCCTGAGACAGTGTGTATGGGTATCAGGATGGATTTCACAGTACATCTGTAGAATTTACACAGGGTTCTGGGGACATCCGGGTGTTCCTCAGTCTCCTGAGGAAGTAGAGGCGTTGTTGTGCTTTCTTGACTTGCCGCAGTGTGACTTGACCATTTGAGGTCATCAGTGAGGGTGACTCTGAGGAACCTGAAGCTGCTGACCTGCTCCACAGCCTCACCTCCGATGATTGTTGTCCTGACACCATTCCTCCAGGAGTCTGACCTCCTCTGTGTAGGCCATCTTATCGTCCTTGCTGATCAGATCTATCACGGTGGTATTGTCAGCAAACTTATGGATGGTGTTAGAGCTGTACTTAGCTACACGGTGATGGGTGTAGAGAGCGTAAAGCAGGGGGCTCAGCACACTGCCCTGCATATAGAGAGTAAACAGGGGGCTCTGCACACTGCCCTGCGGGTACCAGTGCTGATGGTGATGATGGAGGAGGTTTTTCCACCAATACGCACTTGCTGAAGTTTGTCGGTGAGGAAATCTAGTACCCAGTTGCACAGTAAAGAGCTATAAGCCCCAGATTCAGGAGTTTAGTGATGAGCTGGGATGGAATAAGTGTTAAATGCAGAGCTGTAGTCCACAAACAGCACCCTGGCATAACAGTTCATGTTTTCCAGATGGGACAGGGTAGTGTGAAGTGTTATGGAAATGGCATCCTCAGTGGACCTGTTGCTACGACTGGCAAACTGGAAGGGGTCCAGACTATGGTTGCCAACCGCCCTGAATTGTCCAGCACATGCCGAAATATGGTTGACGACCCTAGTCCAGACTGTGAGGGGTGATGTCCTTGATGTGTTCTAGCACCAGCCTCTTGAAGCACTTCAGGGCAATGGGAGTAAGTGCTACTGGGCGGTAATAATTAAAGCAGTCTGTTTTACTTTTCTTAGGGACAGGGATAATGGCTGTGTGCTTGAAGCAGGTGGGGACAGATGAGACTCTCAGAGATAGATTAAAAATATCCGTAAAGACAGCAGCTAGCTGGTCGCAGCATGTTTTTAAAATGCAACCTTTAACCCCGTCTGGTCTGGGTGCTTTACGGATGTGGAGTCGGGAAAAAGTCTTCCTCACGTCATCCTCAGAGCGCCTCAATCTGGAGTCTTGCAGCGTTGCTTGGGGACGCACGGGCTTGTCTGTGTTAGCGAGCTCAAATCAAGCGAAAAACACGTTCAACTTGTCCGGGGGTGAAAGCGGCAGTAGCTGTGGCCGCGTGTGTCAAGGATTTGTAGTCCGTGATCAACTGGATGCCCTGCCACATCCGACGAGCGTCTGCTGTGATGTTAAACTGAGAGTCCATTTTGTGGGGGTACTGACGCTTTGCGTATTTAATAGCTTTTCAGAGATCGTGCCGGCTCTTTTTGTATGCCTGAGTATTTCCGGAGTGGAACGCACTGCTGCGCTCTCGGATCCGCCGGCAAACTTTAGCACACATCCAAGGCTTCTGGTTGGGAAATACGCGTAAAGACTTTGTGGGTACGCAGTCTTCCACACATTCACCCGATGAAGCCTGTGACCACTGTGGCATACTCATCCAGATTTCCAGAGCACTCTTTGAAAACATCCCAGTCCGCATATTCAAAGCAGTTCCTAAGCATCTTCTCCGCTTCCGGAGTCCAGCAGTGCACCTCTCGCATGGCTGGTTCTACGCGCTTCAACTGCTGCTTGTAAACCGGGAGGAGCAACAGCACAGAGCGATATGGTCTGACTGCCCGAGGTTTGGCCGCAGGAGCGAGCGGTACGCGTTTTTGTGTGCGGTGTAGCAGTGGTCCAATAGCCTATATTAAAACCCCTCGTGGGGCAGGAAACATGTTGGTAGTTTCTGGAGCAAACCGACCTGAGGCTTGCTTTGTTGAAGTCCCCCGCCATGATAACCAGACCTTCAGAGTGTGTGTTTTCGCAGTCCGTAATGAGGCGGTATAATAATCGACTAGATATTCTTCTTTTCATTTGTGTAGCTTGTTTTGTTTCTCGCTGGATACACTTACATCTGCTAAATCATAATCACAATCTGCCCCTTTTCTGTTTTGTCCATCATCAAGCCTTTTCCTTACTCTGTATGCAGTTGAATTGTAGACTCATGCTATGGACACTGTTTCCTGGAAATACTGCTTGATTACCTCATTTTAATGTGACAGGGAATAGTGTTTGGTTTTTGCAATACCAACTTTTTGGATATCCTTCCAAATTATAGTAAATGAAGTACTTTCTAACACTTTTTTGGACTAAATAATAGTCTGACTGATAGTAAGAACACTTGACTTGTTTCAGGGCTGAGTTTGATATAGACTGGATAAAAATCAGCACCATGACAGCCATGGGGCTCTTAGGGAAATACAGGGGATGTTCCTTTCTGGTGAGGGGGGAAAACTGCCCCTAATGAATGACCTGTCAGAGTGACAGTAAAAGGGAAGCTGTGACTGACAGACATGTCCATGTTTGGAAAGTGAGGTGTTGGTTGAGACTCATGGATTTTGAGTCAATGTATGTTTTTCTTACCAATGGTCATTTTGTTGGCCTGCAATTAGAATGTTGCTGGTTTGAATCACAAGGTCATCAGATTGATTTTTACTATTGGGCTCTTACCAGCAAGGCCCTTACCCCCAGTTACTGTCTCATTCTGCTGACCAGGGAATTAAAATCAGTGACCTTAGGGTCACTGGCATAGCGGCTGAGCCACGTAATGCCCTGAAACACAGAAAGCAATCCAAGCAAATAACAGAGCTGAAACAGGCTCTGAAACAGGTCCTTCAGCACAAGAGTGATCTCCAACCTATTGAGCTATGCCAGCAATTTGGTCATATCTGTGGGTAGCAACTGAAAGAAAAACGCTGCGACTATAAGTGGACAACATGAGGTTTCTCTGCAGGCCTGCTGGGTTCAGGTCTTCACAGCAAGGTGAGGAGTTGAGAACTCTGGAGGCACTTCAAAATAGATCCGCTGTTCTTTCGTATGCCTGCTGAGATGATTTGAGCATCTTAAGAGTGCCAGCTGGTCGGCTCTTAAGGGAGCTGTTCCGGGAGTGTCCTGGGTGGAGGTCCCGAGGAACACCCAGGACAGGCTGGAAGGATTAGGTCTCCCCACATGGGAATCCCCCAGAAGGTGCTAGAGTCCGGTCTGATCCTGCTCAATGTGCTGTCACTGTAATCCTCAACAGAATTGATCTGGAGATGGATGGATGGATGATTATGGATGCGAAATTAAAATAGATTACCAATATTACCTAAATCTGGACTACATGAACAGAAGCATTTTCTCAGGGCTAGAGATAAAACATTGAACATTTTTTAATCTTACCTGTCTTTATTGAACCCAGTTTAATTAGACATAATAATAGCTATCATATGCAATATTGTGCCTAATTATTGTTGTATAATGAAACTAAATAGGCATCCCCCATCGAAATACACGTTGGAATGGATTTCAGGGTATTACTGGGAAAGATAACTGCCTATTATAGTCACGTTCTAATGAACCCACACAAAACAACAACAGAGACATTTCCACAAGCCTCATTGGCTTCTTATAATTTAACATTTTATAAACAGAGTGTTAATACTTGTGATCAAGTAACATGTAATACATCTCACCAAAGTAATTTTCCTACCTACTTAACAGCCACAAAGTGGATCTAGTTCCGATAAAAAATAGCTGTAATACTCGTACAATTTCAGTGTTATGAATATTCCTATATAAACATAGAATAAATGGCAATATTGTAAATAAAACATAATTTTCCATTTCCCTGATAAAAAACCCAGGTAAAAACGTACATATCATTTATTATAAAATTACATATATTACAAAGATGCAGATTTAGTTGTACTGTAACAGATAGTGGGCAATGCAGTAAGCACAGGTGCTGATTTCTCTGCTTTCTTAAGATAAAGTCAAAAAACAGATACATCAAACAGAACAGACCCAAAGACCCAAATTTAATCACTCAGCATAAAGTACATTCATTCAATTTATACTCTTCTATATATCCGTGTGACTACTGACATACATATAAACTGAAAAATATAAGTGTATAAATATCCTCATGAACATTTTACAACATTTTACAAAAAAGAAAAAAATCATATTTCTGGTGTCCCAAAATTCTAGCCCCTGGTTGAGCACCCAGTGGATGTAACAGGCCACACCTCAGCCATAGTCCTCTATATCCAATCTATCTGCGAGCAAAACAAGCACCTCTATAATGTATGTGTGCAGAACCCAGAGGGCATCACTGTCCCCATCTCCTGGAGAGATTCCCTTATTTTTTATAATATAGTGATCTCGGTGTCCAGGTTCTGGTACATCTCTTGTCGCTCACAGAAAATTCTTTCCATTCTCTGGAATGCTAGCTGTCCCTTTTTACCTGTAAGGTAAAATACAAACACAGGATGGATAAGTTTGGCAGGAAAGGGCTTGTCTAGGATTCTAGCTATTTCTACTCAAGGCATGTCTCTGTGACTCATTCATTAGAGTACTATTCCGATCTGTGATCCAGAGGCAGGAAAATATTTGAGTTAAGCTGGAAAATTTCAGACGGCATGGGCAGTAGGCGATTGGTTAAAAATTTGGATTTGTGGACCAGTGTTATTCCACAGACTAAGGTTGTGAACTGAAGTTTCCACAGATGCATGAATCAACGAGGAAAACATGAAGCAAAGTAAGACAATTATTTTCAAGGAAAAGCAAATGTTCTAACGAAATGTTGTAGGTGGTGTTGAAATAGTTACACCTTTTAATACACTGGTTCACTAACCGATCACCACATCACTATCTACAAACCCAAAGTATTTTGAAGTTTTTTTTCAGGAGAGCTGAACCTTAGCCTCACTTGAGAAACCCGACTGACAGCAAGACCCCGGCTGCCCATCGTGAATAACAGGAGCACACGTGTCCATATTGCGCAATTTGCACAAATATGAAATGTAAAACTCGTGCTGGTTGGGTGCTAGTTCAGGCATGCGGGGAACATGTGATGTGATGTTGACTCGCCCCCCTACTGCGTGGCCAGTTTTACCGAAAGATAGCACAGTCTCCCTGACAGCGTTGCGCAACTCCTCATCCGCTGACTGCCACAGATCAGCCACCTGCTCCACACTTTCTGTCGCCTGAAGGACAAAAACAACTCCCCCTGTTTCCAATACTTGCACTCCAACAAGACACCCAAAGCTTCACCAAACTTATCCTAGTTCAGTGTCATTAAAAACTGTTAACGAGGCTAATGGAGACATGAGCAGGTCACTTTCAGTAAGCAAACTGCCTATAAAACACATTTTAAAATCCCCGTTAAGTAATAATTACTCTCACTGAAGTGGGACAAAAAAACATTCATTTTAGCACCACAGACTAGAATCTAGAGAGAGGAAGTGAAGAAATTTAACTCAAAACACCCCCACAAGTAGCAGGAGGGGCAGCTGCTGCTCTGCTTACGGTGAGACTCTTCAAAGCGAGGCAGGCCGCTCTCTGGAGCTGCACGTCGCTGTGTCCCAGCATGACTGTGTAATACACCACAGCCTGTGGAGTGTCAGAGGGGCAGGCTTTTACTCTGAAACATGAAGTAGCTACTCACCAGCACATATTCACCCACATGGATAAGGTAAGATAAGATCCCAGGGTAATGGTAAAAAAACAAAAAAATAAATTAATAAAATAAAAAATTGCAAATAATAACAAAATCATGGAATGGGGGCCACTGCAAATTTTACTAAGTGCCCCTTTTGATAAGAAATGATCACACCCCCCACCGCTATTAACCCACTATGCTGAGAGACCCCTCCTTCACCCCTACTTTTAGCCAAAGTGACAATTTATGTGTGTTCCTCAGGATTCAAACCTACAACCTAGCATAATGAACAAGTAACACACAAGTAACAACAGAAAGAGCCATAAAAATAAAAGAATAACAGGAATAGCAGGGTGAAAGAGGAGTGTAGGAGAGAGAGCCGGTGGCCTGCCCTGACCCTACCTTCTGCCCTGATACTACCTTCTGCCATGACCCTACCTTGGCCCTGAAGGCTTTGAAGGTCGAGGCTCTACACAGGTGTGCGCTGGCAGCCTGTGAGACCTTGCGATTGTCGTCGGTGTGCATGGCGGCCAGAAGGTGCAGGGTGGAGTGCAGCGGCTGCAGCTCGGAGATGCGCTTCCCCTTTAACCTCCGGAGGGCCTTCCTCCGCTCGGGGCTCTGGAAGGCGCTCGCCAGCTGCACTGAAAACACAGCATGGCGCCCGTCACTTTCCAGAAGTCGCGACAGTGGGGGTCACCAGGCCTCCACATGCTAGCCGTCCCCACCGACGAATCTCATTGTTTTCCTGCATTTCGAGTGCAGAGGATAAACTCTCCTCAGTCTCACACCCTGCCACGCTTCAATTCAGGCAGCAGCAGATGTTCCAATCCCTGCGCTGTGTGATGGACGATGTACTACGGAAGAAATAGTGAGCCACACGGGACGAGTTCTCCCTGAGATTAGCTACAATACATGCGTCTGAAAACATTTAAAATGAAGTATTTCTAATAACATCATTTATCATTTGACGACATCTATGAGATGACATTGAGAGACATTTTTCATGTCTGTTGTCACAGGGTGTAGATGCACGGAGATTTCCCTCCCTGAAACTTCCATTAACCTGGACCAGTCTCACATAATTACAGCAGGCGAGCGGGATCACGTGGCGTACTCTCTTTGGAGAGGCGGGAGACGTGCTCTCCGAAATCCGTCAGGCCCCATCTGGTCAGGTGGTTGAAGAACTGGAAGATGGTCACATGATCTGAGCTGTGCGGAGGCGCTGGGACCATCCTGCAGATGGACTGCATCTGCTGAAGCAGCTGCAGGAAAACTGGACATGGAAAAGGAGGGGGAAGGACAGAAATAAGAAAGGGATAAAGAAGTATAGAGATGCATCTAAAATTCATCCACTTATGATACTCTTAAAGTCAGAATGGTTGAAAGAATTAGGGGCCGTTTCATTATATCAAGTAGTAAAAAGAAGCATTTATGATCGCAAGATGGGCAAGTTATTATTTGAAGCTGGACATATGTGTCACCTTGCTAAGGCATAGCAAGGCTGGAAATTTAATTAAGAAATGGAGGGAAATTCAACCTGGAGAAAACAGTTTCATTTATGGCTCTTTGATGAGGTGTCGCTCAGGTGCGCTGCCCCCTGTGTCACCTGTGTCAGTCTGGCCCGGTTGCTTGGCTTTGACTTTGTGGATGTAGCGTTTGCGTAGCGTCTCCAGGGCCACCTTGGCTGAGCAGCAGAACGGCGGCCCGCCCAGAGTGCACTCCTCCCAGAAAGCCAGCAGGCTCTTCTGCCTCTGCGCCTTTGGGACGACTATGACACACCATGGGGGCAGGAGACCGGGACGGCCCAGCAAGTGTTAAACATGAAGGGAAAGGGGCCTTAATTGTAATAAAGTGGGTTCATAAAAAAACACATGCCCTGCAAAGTTACAGTAAATAATAAGGTATGCAAGGCCTATCAGAAGTGTAGCACTCAGAATGGCCATATCATGTCCGTGATGTATGACTCAAACAATAACCTTCTAACAAATACAGATGCAGAACTTCTCTACTGAAATGAAGGGGGGGGGAATAATTCATTCTGCCACTAGAGGGCGCCTACTGTTTTAAACGGGATGGGCAATCTTATCTGCAAAGAGCCAATGTGGGTGCAGGATTTTGGAATAACCCAGGTGTGAGGACTCTTCAGCCAATCAGTCAATCAGTCTTCTAATTAGTAATCTAATTAGGGAGTTGTGGCACTCAAATACCTAACTGTCTAGCCCTAGTCTTAAACACTTCCTACAAAACTCATAAAAACCACAACATTCCAAGGAGTGCTTAATTTAAGAGCATATCCAAAAATTCTTGGATTTGAAATATACACTTTAAATGTAATATTAGAAGAATGCATTGGCAGGATATTGAAGGGTGACTTACTGTCTTTTATTGAGGTCAAGTCTAAATTCTTCTCCAGGGACAACTTGCCAACTTTTTCTAGTACCTTAAGTTGCTGTGATAGTTCGTCAAGCAGCTCCTTCTGGACAATAGGTGAATCTGTGCGCTTGATTTGCTGCAATAAGTGCAAAAAATAATACATAAAAGAAATACTCGGTAGGACTAGTCAGTTGCCAGATTATTATCAATTTATATTGTTTTTCACAACTAACTTCATTAAAATATTATTCTTTAATGTAAACACTTGAAAACTTTGCCGTAAAATAAATCCTTCCACCTTAATAACACACTATTATTAAAAGAAGCCCCCCTGCGACCCTGCCTGACTGGGATAAGAGGTTCATCACACCAGCAAAGAACCCAGTAGCACCAAAGCTATTGTTTATTCCCCTTATTATCCCTTTATTTATGCACATATAAAACAAAGAAGAAACAAGCTATTAGACTATTCGGTTAGACTTTCCTCAATGGGACACAAATACTTAGCAATAACTCAGTTATTACTGAAGTACAAATCATGAACAAATCCTGAACAAATATCTTCACTGATTAATTAATGATGAACAAACATGAGATCAATATGTAACAAAGACTTAGTTTGTGGTTAATTAATACGTAAGTAATAGTATAATACTACATTATTTGTGCCCGGTCAAGTAGTGTCACCAACTATTCTAATTTAATTCAGAAGAAAGATTTTTCTGTTTGAAGACCTGACTAAGACATGATGACAGAGCGCTTACTCACCTGCAGAAGCATGTTACACATGCCGAGATGAATCTCCAAAGTCTGATCCAGGCCACAGTGCCCTGTGGTCAGAGGTATGCTTCCTGCTTTGTTCTGAGACTGTACCTCTTGTGGCGTCAGGCCCAGGATTGTCAGATTGTTCCCCTTAAATGAGCTGATTCTGTGGAACATGGTTAGATGCTGATGACCACAGTGGGCCACTGGGATAAATCCACCCCCCAGCTCACCACATGCGTGTTGGGGCCCCCTTAACTAACCCCTTTGTTTTCTCAGTAATAAAACCATGCTTTTTCAATCTTTATGAAACATGCTACATTCAGCAAGGGCCCACGCTGTGGTGCCCCCCCCCCTCCAAGGAAATACTCACTGCTGGAGACACAAGACCCACCCGTATTTTCACGACTGGCTACAGGAAATCCTACATTGTCTACAGTGTATGTAGATACAGTATGTTACTCCATGCCTTCCAAATGCAGGCAGGAAGCTCAGCTGTCGCCTTGCACTTGCATTTTCATAGTATCGTGACAGAACAGCCAAACGTCTCATTTCCATTTACATTTGGCTGCTCAGCTAACACTTTAAGCCCAAGCAAAGGTACTGTAACTCGAGCACGTTGATGCCCTTATTGGTCATCTGCTTTTAAACAGTGTGGGGGGCACAGACTTTAATGCAAACTGAATGCCTTTGTGAAGTGCATTTTAAGGGTGATGTTTATGGATCTGTGGGAATGAGCTTATCCATCTGAAGACCATGTCAGTTTCTCCTTGTGAGTCTATTGATCTGAATGCTGAAGGAGGTGATGGAGCACTCACTCCGGATTCCTCAGCCGCACGCTGCCCAGGGAGGAGACTTCGTCTGCGTTGAAGTCCATGGAGAGAAAATCAAAACTTCCAAGAACCTCTTCCACAGAGAGGGTCTCTGTAGGGGACGGCTTGGGCATGTAGTTATTGTTCTGGATGGAGAGAAAAACTATTCCTTTATATGATTTACTCAAATGTGCACTCAATATTCGCTAATACAGAGAGCCTGCTCCTCCAAACAGTGAAACAAGTGACTAAAATGCATATAAACACAGTCAGGGTCCAGAGCTTCCCTTGTTTGACTAAATCACGATCTTAGTGATTTTTAAAGTAGGGCAACCAGTGTTGGCTTTAGCATCTCAGAAAAAGTCACCCTCCTGTATATAATTTACAGAGTACAGTGTGATGAACAATAAATGTGGCATTACTGTGGCCAAAAACTCCTCGTCAGTGAATGAGGTCAAAGGAAAATGGCCAATCTTGTTAAAGCTAACAGAAAGGTCACAAGTACAAAAATAACAGCTCAGTGCTACCCTGGTCCATAGAAAGGCTTCTCCCAAACACAAAATTCATCAACATTTGAACCAATTGTAGAGGCACAAGAAAACAAGTATTAATTAGACATACTCACAGAGTGACCACTGGGTGTAAACTTCAAAGAGAAATGGTGCATCTTAAGAATGACTATCAGTAAGACCACACAGGTCAGGGGTGACCGATCTTATCCATAAAGGGCCTGTGTGTATGTGCGTTTTTGTGATAACTTTCAGGTCAGCTGTTCAAACCCAGGTGGGAGGACTCTTCAGCCAATCAGTCCTCTACTTAGTAATCTAATTATGGAATTGCAGCGAAAACCTGCATGCACAGCGGCCATTTCTGGATAAGACTAGCCACTTCTGGCTTAGGCAACTTTCTACCTTTTAGAGTAAAGATAGAGGTTTGTAATTCGGGACGTCCATCTGGGACTCACTTTTAAGATGATCTTGAAACGCTGGACCTGCTTCTCCAGCTTCTCCGTTTCGGGCTCGCAGATGTGTTTCTGTTGAAGCTCTGCCTCCAGCTGGCCCAGATGACTGGTGATGGCCAGAGCCAAGGCTCTGCTTTGAGCGCTGGTGCCCGCTGGGATGGTCAGGGGTGGGTCTTCTGGGTCCTTGAAGGAGAGCGGCTCCATGACACTGATGTCCTTGCTGACGTCCTCCGCGTTCTCTGTGTGCCTGACGGGGGCAGAGCCTTCATTCTGCTTGAGGATGTCAGGGGTGCCGTAGCGAGGGAGAGAAGGCATCGGCCTCCTGGGAGTAGCTGGGCAATGATCAGAGTCAGCCAGCCAATCAGTGCTGCCCCCTGCTGACAGCTTCATTTCCATATGGTCCCGGGCATCGGATGACCTCACGTTGTTAATTTGCATCTCACTTCCCCCAAAAATGGAGGGCATAAAGACCTGGGAGGTGTCTGACAGATAGCTCAGCAGGGAAATCCCTCTGGATTCCTGGGAGCTCACAGAAAAGACATTCTCAGAGTCCTGGAACTGCTTCACCATAGACTACAAAAAAAGGGGGGAAAAAAAACTTCTTTTTACATCATTGCCCCTACCTAGACATTCACAAATCTGTTTCTGTATGAGTATCACCATCTGCTGAGACACATTCCACATTATCATGCTACACCACAGGAAATCAGCGGCAGGGGTATGAACATTCTTAGGGGAGATTTATAGGTGAAGTTGCAGGACGGTACATAGCATGACAAGTCTGAGCAAAAAAGATATACGTTCATACCTGAAAGCCCAACAGCTGAATTAGTCTGACACCTGGAAGGATGTAGCTTAGCGCTATTTTGCCATTGCACAGATGTATGATTTTCAGCGTTGAGTTTGCACTGGTTCGAGTGGGAAACTTACAATGAAGTACTTCTCTGTGAAGCTAGGCGTGCTGGGAGGGGTCCAGCTGTAGATGGAGCCCTTTCTGCTATGGATGGAGGGCTTGCTGGGGGATGGGGTGACTGGTCTCACCTCCCTACTGTCGAACGGGCTGATAGAAGGAAGAAGTTACACCAGACTAATCGCTGAGATTGAGATTTGCAGTCTTTCACAACCGTCATTCCCCCCCCATCCTCCCCGACCTGTTCTTCCCTAATCAAAACAATGTCATGAACTTGACTTGAATCAGTTTCATGCAAATATTGGAATTCCCCACGTAGTGTGATTCTGCATTCTTGTCATTTGAAAAGTGATGTCATCGCTAGTCCAATAAAAACCCGAAAAAAAAATATTCCTGCTTTAATATTAATCTGCGTGGCCTGCTGGCCAAAGTTTGAAAACTCATTCGTTTGGTTTGTAAAATCTAGAGTAGTGCACAGGACTGTGACCTGAATGAAAAACACTCAGAGATTCCCCTCAACCAAAGCCGCCCTGTTTTCTGCCAGCCATATTCCACGTGAAGTCCGAATACTTATAGTCAAGCGATCAGCTGGTGAGTGCAAATTCCTCTTTCCAAAGAACGACTCTGTTCTTAATAACTCTGGCTTTAGCAGTGATAATTAACACCGAAAGACAGGTTTGGTAGCCCATAACAGAGTACTCACTTCCACAGCACCTCCAGCTGAAGCTTGATGGTGCCCAGCTCCGTGATATCTACCACCATCATGTGTGGCTGCGCCGTGAAGAAGTCCGCGCTCTCGCAGGTAACCATGCCCACAGGCACTGTGACCAAGCCCTTCACCTCCGTCACCTGCAGGTCCGAAGGTCACAGCAGAAGAGAAAACTCAGGCATGTCTCACACAGATTCCACTTCTGCATCATTTAATTTTCTGTACAGAAGCTCTTCGTGTTACGATGCCGTGACGTTCCGATAAACCTCGTAAGGCAATAATATTGTATGGCGAACATGTATTTGAATACAATACACCAAATCTAAGAAACATCATAGCCTATTCTACCTTAAACATGCCTAGAACACTTAGATTAGCCTACAGTTGGGCAAAATAAAGCCAATGTTATAATAAAGTGATGAATAATCATACCCATCGTAAAGTTAAAATATCTTAATGTGGACCATCGTAACCTGGACGCTCCATATGTACATTGGACCCCTGACTTTATACCAGGACCATTGCAGAACAAAGCGTTTGGTATTATAACCGCACAGCTGATGTAAATCTGCCAAATAAATGTCAAGCAGCTTGTTGTCATTACAAAAGAATAATGAATTTGCAAATACAGTGGTACCTCGGTTCTCCAACTTAATCCGTTCCTGACACCGAATCAAATCCTTAAAAGTTCGAATTCTGATCAAATTTTTCCCATAAGAAATAATGGAAAACCAATTAATTGGTTCCTGGCCCCCCAAAATTACACCTAAATATGTTTTTTTTTTAGCATTTAAACACAAAATGAACAGGATACAACAAGAAGAGCATTTTTTCTTAATGGCTTCCAAAACAATAAAGATCTTACCTGTCTTAATCGTGCGAGCACCTGGAGCACCAACAGAAGCATGGGGAAACAGGTCTCAGGAAACACAAGGTTTATTCTCAAGTGAACGGGGGCAGCACAACTTACTAAACATAAAACGTCATAAAACGTCATAAAACATCAATGACCGGACTCGGGAAACGAACGGAGACATGGACTGAATACAATGAACTAATGACAACAATCAAGGACAGGTGGTAAACACCAGGAATCCACACTGGGTTAACGAGGGGGCGTGGCACATGGGAGGAGCGGACGATCGGGGCATGACATTACCCCAATATTACCCCTGTCCTGCCCTGATCGTCTGCTCCTTCCGTGTCCCACCCCCCCTCGTTAACCTCGCGTGGGATTCCCATGTGATCAGCTGTTTCTGGTTGTTGTCATTAGTCCTCTGCATTAAGTCCGTGTTTCGGCTTGTTTTCGGCAATCCAGTCATTGGGTGCGTTCGACTTGCTTACAGCGCTGGCTTAAAGCAACACATTCTGTTCCTGACGCAATGCATTACAGTTAGATGCATTGCGATCTCTCACCCAGCTGCACAAACTGGTACTGCCTCTGTGATGAAACACCTTTGCCCTTATTGGCTGAAGAGTTTAGTTACACGCATGACATTTGTATCCCAGGCAGTTCCGGTGATTAAAATCAGCTATTTCTCCCGAATATCACGTGAAGCAGTAAGAACTGGTTTTCACTTAATTTACCTGGTAAAGTAACGTTTAAATAAATGACATAAATACTCTAATTATGTCTAATAGTATGTATGTAAGTTAATGGTTCATTTAATATTAGTTACTGTAATGTTGCGCTGCTTTATTTGGTTAATCATCCAGTTTGTGAGGAAGGCATTCAAGTAAGAATTGCATTGTAGTACGAGTCATTTCCTGACGCGTACAATTTATATTAAGTCAGCATTCACGGTTCGACTTACAATTTTCAGATCGAGTACTAGGTCAAACTGGTGTGTTTGACATTCAAGAAATTCGAGTTGTAGTGAATTCGAGAACCGAGGTACCACTGTACTGATGTGTCTCATTTACTAACACATTTAAAATTGGAATAGAATAGAATAGAATAGAATAGAATAGAATAGAATAGAGATTTTTTCATCCCTATGGGGAAATTGACTATTATACCACATTTAAGAAGAAAAGCATAATGAGATGTAAAGCACAAAAACTGACAAAAGCACAAAATTTCATTTGAGGCTGGTTCAAAATTTGCAGTGGGGATGCAAACTCATCACTGATGTGCTTCCACATGCCAATACAATGTAAAATCGGGCAGGGGAACCAAGAGGAGCATTGGGAGAACATAACCATCCCCACTAGCAGAGCTGGACTACTGGGTGATCTACTGAGAAATCCCCTCCCCAGCTTGCAGCTAGTGGCAGATGAAATGACCACTGCCTTGATATTGTTTTTTACATTATCCTATGTTTCCGTAGGAAACTCCAAAAGGGTTCTCCTTTCAAACAATAAGAATTAATTATTCTATGTCATACATGCAAAATATAGGCAAACACAAAGGTATCAGGTAACCGCTAGACAGTTACAAGCTGTATTTGAGCTGCAGCAAGTATGTTCATGCACTACTGTAGCTATCCATCACCTGGGGGTACAACCTCAAATATTTGATAGGCCTAGTCTCTCACCTTTATCTCAAAGTTTTCATATATGTGAGGCAGGAAGACCATCTCCTCCTCATCCCACGATTGCTGGTCATCTGCCTGGATCTTCCCTCTTATCCTCCATCTCTGCCTTCCTAGGCGGATAATTACCTGTATGGGTAAGGAAAAGACCTATGAAGAAGGCATAAACTGTAACATTATGCATAAGCAGACACTTATGTGATGCATTGAGATGTTCTTTGGCACTAACTTGATTCTTTTGGTTGATATCACAGCAGAGGCTACATGATATTTCAATTATCTGATTACAATACAGTAAAGCTGGATGCAAAGGAAACCAGCAGAAATCCCACCTCGTACTGATCTCCAGGACAAAGACGAGCAAAGCCGATCAATCCTGTTGATCAGAAACAGGAACCGCAGCGGGCTAATTTTAATACAGTACATTCCCCTCGCAACATGTCACACCTCAAAGTAATTTTCTGGAGTTTTGGAATAACTCTTATAATAGTCATTCTATCATAACACTGTTATATCTCCGAGAAGTATTTCTGAAAGCATTTCAAGAACATTGAAGTTCACACACTACGATGGGGAACCAAATACCTTTCATCTTGATGCGCAGTTCACCAAGGAGAATCTCCAGTTCTCCCTCCATAATGTACATGTCCTGAAACCCATTGAAAGGTTTTAACAAAGAATCATTCTTTTTACTGGTCTGAGGAGCTAACTATGTATCTAATGGACTATGAAAAGCAACGAAAACATTCCAGCTATTCCTAATTACTGTGTCAGTTCAATTATCAGACACGTGCTAATTCAGGGCAATTACAGTTATATGGTCATCCTTTCATATTGGTGAGGGTTAGGGTTAGAAGATTCCCACGGATGTGAAAATTAGCAATAATACTTTGATCCATTATTAAAAATGCAAAATTAACAGCACTGAAAAGATTAAAGGTTACTGCGAGGAACGCCGATATTCCATGGTTACAGAGACAGCTGTAAGTGAGGGGGGCTGGTGGCCGAGACTGAGATGCCCGACGTTCCCAGGCAAAGCTCCCACAGTTCTTTGTTTTTTTTTCTTTTTTACCGAAAATAACTTTTTATATTAAATATATGGTATTTATGTACACAAATATATATTAAATAACAGTTATATTTATGTATATAATTAGATTTTATGCAATCCAATTGTCACGATCGGACCCAGGGATACGGCGATGACCCATAATGCAGGGGGACTTCATTTAAATCACTGTACAACTAATAAACGAAAGGGACCTTGACCGGTCACAATCGTAGGCAGACAGTAATCAAAGATTAACGAGGGCTTGGACTCAGAAAGAGAAACACCATGGCATTCATTGAAAGGTCAACATAGGGAGCAAAGAAGCACACACTACGCTGTACATCAACAATGACCAAGAAGGAGCAAGACAAGACCAGGCATGTATATGCCCAGATAACATGGACTAGACCTGGGACAGGTGTGAATCACTGATAATAAGCCAAACACTAGGGATAACATTTGATGAGCCACAAATGGGAAACAGGTGTGAAAGATCGAGACAATAGGCTAGGAAACATTAGGAACATGCGGGATGACCAGTGACATCTGCTGGCCAAACAGGAAAATGATGGGACCGGTAGGGACAGATCCTGACACAAATTCAGTATTGCTTATATATTTTTGCTTACATATCATGTGCAAGATTCTGCAATTTATAGGAAAAAGCTCCATAACTATTCCTATTTAATTGTTCACAGTCAGCTTGCGGAAAAAACCATGAATGTCACGTTCGCAAGTCTACGGGGTCGACTGTATTTCTCTACTCTAGGTCCCTTGTACCCCCTTCCGAAAAAAGGCTGTACCTCCAGGCTGAGCCGGTGGCTTCGGTTGAGCTCCAGCAGGCTACCCCGAGAAGCACGGGTTGTTGGGGAAAGGGAGAAGGCTTTCTTCATATTCATAGCCCCCTGACAGAGACGCCACTGGATAGAGTATGTTTCATACAGCTCCTCCACCTGAAGCAGACGGCCATTTTAGTAAGACTGATAATAAATCACGGATCTTCAACTTTTGTTTTTGCAGGGCTGAAAATATGGAAATGGCAGGTGGCCAAGTGGATGAGGAATGCAGCATATGCTTTTAATTTTTATAGACAGATCCCTGGATTTATTGTTTACAGCTCGTCCTGAGTTGTCATGCTTATTATCAAGAGTACTGGGCTGTCTGTACCTTACTGATGTGGAACTCCAGCCTGCGTATGTACCGCTCCAGAATGCGAATCTCCTGTGCTCAGGAAACAGGAGAGGCCCATTAGGTGATGGTTGACTGGTCGGTCCAAAATAAAAAAAAAAACAACAAAAGCACGAAGACAAATGGAGAATCATGCTTGTAGAAAGGAAAGATACTGGATGAATGAGGGAAGAAGGAAGTTTTTGCCTTAAGCTTAAGAACTTCCTTCCTAAGTGTTTGGCAATAATAAATTTAATTTGAGAAGTTATCTATATATTTATTTTTACTTTATATTTCTATATTTAAATCATGTAGTTAATGTGGGCGCGGGTTTGGTCATAAGCATTGATCTGAAAGTTTCAATCTCATCTTTCTGCTGCTCAGCCAGGAGACTGAAGACTGATGTAGGTGGGTGTTTGAGGGGACTGTGAGATGAGAAAAGGAAAGATCCAAGCAAGGAACAGCAGACAACGGAAGAGAACTTACCTTTTCCAGGTCATAGAGAAAAGCCTGCAATTTAAAAGGAGTGCAGTTTAGCCCAGCTGAAAAGTATGTGAATACATCTCTTCAGTAACTGACAGATCTTATGAATTATCTGAAAGAATTTTTTTCAGAGACAAACAAGGACCTAAAATCACTCTCCTCTGGTACCTGCTGTCAAACTGGCCGAAAAGCAGAGGTCTGCTTTTGTAAAACAAGAAAGCTACGGAATTTTTAAATCCATCCATCCAGCCATCCATCCATTATCCAAACCGCTTATCCTATCGGGTTGCGGGGGGTCCGGAGCCTATCCCGGAAGCAACGGGCACGAGGCAGGCAACAACCCTGGATGGGGGGCCAGCCCATCGCAGGGCACACTCACACACCAAGCACGAATTTTTAAATCCTTATAACTAATTTTGAAAACTTCCATCCATCCATCCATTATCCAAACCGCTTATCCTATCGGGTTGCGGGGGGTCCGGAGCCTATCCCGGAAGCAACGGGCACGAGGCAGGCAACAACCCTGGATGGGGGGCCAGCCCATCGCAGGGCACACTCACACACCAAGCACGAATTTTTAAATCCTTATAACTAATTTTGAAAACTTGTCAACTCAAATTTGTAATAACAAATATGTTGGCTTTACTTTTGTTCTCCACATTTGTCCACATAGCAGACGAGTGTCTGTCAGGGCGCTTAATCATAACAGACCCCCAAGGCACAATGTTTTACAATGTATCACAATGTATTACCTGCCTGTTGTTTAAATGACACAGGTTTTTTTTGCTGACCTCAGGCTCCATCCACACTATAGGCTTTTTATGGTTTGTGTGAGTATTGCTGGGAATAACTTACCAGTCTGGAATTTCTCTTGCTGTCCCTCTGCTGTGAAGTAAGGAAGTCCATCTCTGCCTGATGGGCCTGAAGATAATCCCTGTCAACATAAAATGGGGTTGAAAACAGCTAACAACAACATCTTCACCTTGTGGCATGTGTCCAGCTGTGTGCTACCTGTCAGTTCCGCATGATTTCGCAGTAACTATTTTGCAGCAGAAATGATACTGATATGTCACTAGTACTACGCACATACTCACAATGGTTTCATAACTCTAAATATTTATGTTTCAGTATGATCTTCAGCTGAAATCACAGAGCGTCTTGTGTTACTAACACTTAGTGTTTGCTGAGTAACAAGCTGTTTTCAATTTTTTACCAATTGGGCTGCATTTCAGCAACAAGACTTAATTTGCAGTTTTTTTATGGAAAAATTTCTGGCCAAGAAAAATGCATTTTTCAGCCACTTAAAGATGCTTTCTAAATTCTGAGATTAGGTTTAAGGCTTGGGGTTAAGATTTAGCAGTTAGGGGTAGTTATAGCTCTAAAATACTTACTTAAGCCCCTTCCGCAATGCCTGGAAGACCCTATCAACTTGACTGGACTGAGGGCCCCATATGCTGCTGCTCAACCTGCCAGAGGAGTAAGGTATTCTGGGAGATTTCCCTGATAATCCTTTGGACCTTAAGGAGCTCTGCACTGAGGAGACACTGCAAAGGCAGGTTTAACAAATGAAATCAGTAACATTCACTGTATGTGAAGCAGTTGACGGTGAGGATGGTGTCACAATGTTAATGTTATTGGACAGATGAGACCAAAGTGGATAAGAAATGGGACAGGTAAGAACCGGACAGGTACGAGGTATCAACAGACAAGAAGATATACAAGGAGGAAGGAGAGATGAGTATGGATCATTAAGAGCAATGTCTCCCAATCCAGTCCTCAGGGACCTACAATCACATTTTAGCAAAAATGTAGACTGTCTGGGGGTCTTTGGAATCACTGAATTAGAGGATTACAGGATGAAACATACTGTAAGGGGGAAACTGGTGGAAACACAAGGCATAAGACAGGTGGGAGGTGGAAGAGATGGACGGGGACGAGGCCAGGAGGAGTGCATACCGGCGTCGGCTGTTCAGGGTGCTGAAGCCCGTGAATGAACGGCTCCGTTGGACCCCACCCTCCGCCGGATACTCGAAGCGCAGCTTGACCGACATCACCTGCCCTCCGTAGGATCTGCAGAAGGCAGACATGGCATCAGCCACGACTCTGCGCCTCTACCCCCTCGCGCTCCTCACTCAGTCCACACACCCATGTACCCCAATAAGCAAATTCAACACGTGCATTTCACTCCAGAAACTGCCGTAAAAACTACTATATCTGCCCTGTAAATGGGCGGCGTGGCTCAGCCAGTTAGGTCTCCGTGCCTGTGATCGTAAGACTGCCATTTTGAATCACGTGATCGGCAGAGGGTTACATCACTGCTGCCCCTTGAGAAAGGTCTATAACCCACTGGTAAATTCTCCAACCCAAAGCTTTGCTCTCTCCTCTATACAGTATATTTGAAAGAAGAGTAAGAAGGGATATGCAGGAAGTGAAAGATTGCTATGTAATTGTACATACATAAGGTGAATATAGTATCATTTAAATAAGAGGCAGGGAGAGGGACGGGAAGCAGGGAGGGAGATATGTGTGTGTCCTGATAGCAAACCCAGAAGCCCTGTGGAGTAAGTAAAATCCTGCTATCCAATGCGGAAATATAATTCAGAGACCTTTCTATGCACATAACACACTTTCTGGAGTCACCCCTCGTAATCCTCTGTTCTTACTAATAATCAATAATAATAATAATCAGTTTACAAAAGTATGCTACCCTGTTACTCCTCAAAACATCCATGCTTCCTTCCAGTCTCCTTCCTGTCACCAGCGCTATGGTATTAATGCCGCATCAGCTTGTGAAAAAAATCCAGCATCCTGTTCTTTAAAAATGTGAGTAGGAAGTATCAACACATGCTCCGAAGATAAATACGGCTTTGAATGTTTGTACCTGCAGGTAAACAAGGACACCCATAAATGGCTATTAGGCAGGTGTTTCACTGCATTAGCATCAACACAGAAGGAAACGCCCACACATAGACGGAGGTGCTGAAGACATAATGAAATACTGCTACTTGTTTTGAACACATGCATGAATAAATTACTTTGCTTTTAACTATGTTCCACATAAATATCCATCCATCCGTATGCCAACTGCTTATCCGGCATGAGATTGCAAGGGGGCCTGTAGCCTATACACACATACACACACACACACACACACACACACACACACACACACACACACACACATATATATATATATATATATAGATATAT
>JABFDZ020000131.1:540230-563605 GCA_019775955.2 Pollimyrus isidori
ATTTTAAACCGTTTAACCGATAGTAATAATCGGTCAAAATTCATTCGGTCGGTTAACGGTTAATCGGTTAATATGAGAATCCCTATTCTCTGCATTACAAAAGGAGTGAAGTGGAACTCCCCAGTAAACCAGCAGTACCACAGATGTGTGACAACCATAAGACTCTGGATAAATAAGAGTCGGCCCTGCAATGGATGGGTGGGTGATAATCATAATATAACTTCTAGTTATAGCAGAAATTAACCAGTTTAACAGCTTACAATAATGTTTTTCATTACGCTCTGCATAATATTTAGGCAAATAAACCAAATCTTTCAAGCTTAAGAATCTCACTTTTGGCGTGGCTGTAAGTATATATGTCACAAAATATTAAATAAGAAATACCATACTTGTCAGTTGTACTTTAATAGTTTTGTTTCAACATGGGTAAAAATCCAGTGTGGTAACTCACTGCATCACTCAACCATCCCTCAACATCAGGCAAAAGTGAAATGTACTTATTCAGAACAGTACAAGGGACCCAGCCGAAGTGTGAAATGGTGCAGGCGTGAGGACTGTCGTTTCATTAAACATGTAAAGGGGAATAGGGAGGTCCGGCGCCAGAGGTGGCCCCAAAGGCCATCTATAAGCAGTATGTGTGTGCTTCACGAGGACCAAGGGCCCTGTAACCTTCCTCCTACCAAACTGCTTATAGCCACTGAGCACTCTGTTAATCACGCCTACGCAAACACCTGAAGACATCTGAGAGTGTTCACTCACATTTATGTCCGTCTGATATAAGACCGTAATGCGATTAAACTCTTCTCCGATGACCTTCCAAATGTCAGAACACAGAGTTTAGCCGTGCTGGCTGACATCTGTGAGTTTTAAAACGTGTTAAAACAGAACACCTTCTCGATTTTAGTTATGAGTTATGCTGTCATGATTAATAAGTCATAGAACCGTGCATTGAGGAATATTCACAAGACATCTGACTGTCATCTGAAAACAAACTTAAAAGCTGACAACACACTATAAAGCAGAAAGGATTAAACAAAGTATTAAAAGAAACCAACTATGTTGCCCCCATCATCTGAGAGTATGTCTTCTCTCTTTGAACTCAGTGTACTTGCAGTAATTCATTGGTTTTGACTGGTCCATGAAGAGAAAGGATCTATAAGATTCAGTTACCTCTAGCTGCTGAGTAATCTATTTTAAAAACCAAGGCTCAAGCACCACACGATATACTTACTGTCTGTGTGGGTGGGAATGAAAGGGTGTGTCCTTTCAAGGGCTGGAGCCCCACATTTTACATACCATACTACCAGGCATACGCCCCTGACTTCTGCAAACAATCCATCTCCCATTGGCCCAGCTACATATCCAGTACAGTATAGGGCTGCAGCGAGTCTGCAGCCTCTCCCAGGACTCACAGGGCAGGGAAACTCCCTGGGTGCCCTGTCAGTCCACTGCAGTGTATAGATAAGTGAATTGATCCTGTGATGTGATTCTATGCTCCAGCTGTCCAGTACAAGCAGGTCTTTTATTAGCCTCCCAGGAAATGTAATATTCTGAGTTTTCTTAGCATTTACTGCATGTAGAAGAATGTGTGTGTGGTTAATACTGTATCCACCAACACAGCAATTTCACTCTAGTTTATCATGTATTTGAAAAACTGTGTTCCTCCAGTCATTGTTCTGCATGGAGTATGCATATTAGACGCAATAACTAATAGACAGACAGATTGGGGTTGAATTTTCCATTGCCACCCATCTGCGCTTGATAATCCTGTATCAAAAATTCCCTAGAAATACCACGTGCAATTTCATCACCTGATTAAAGCTCAAAAAGTTTTGTGAAACATTTTTTGTGAAATGTTTGGATATTTTATTTGTTCTGAATGCAATGTTTGAGAAACTAGAGAAACAGAATGTTTTGATAACTCTGAAAGGTATGGTGATGAACAGACTCACATTCTGTGAACGTACACCTCTGGGGCAGTAAATATTAATGTCCTTTTTTTTTTAGCATACTACATATTTAACTATACATGCCACAATCTGCAGAAGTAGCATTAATTGGTTTATGCTTTATGACTCCCATAGGCGCCTGTAGTTTTATGGCTGCTGTAGTTTCATGGCACACTGTTGCATTCACAAAATGCACTGAACTCCCTCTGTTCCACACAGCAGTGTTGCTGTGTTTTTAGCCAAATAGCACATAATCCAGCTGCAGCATAGAGACGTCTCTCGATTTCAAATGACTAATTTATGTCAGCATAACTTTTTCTCATCAGCATTAAAACATCTGTCAGAGTCAGAGAGGAACATCATCACAACTTATGTATCAATGTTTCATGTGAGTTTAAGAAGGATGTAAGTTCCATATGTATGTTTCATTTCACTTTACCCGACTTCCTGCCTCTTGGATGACAGCTCCTTACAGCATCATCTGATCTAGGTACAATATAATATCTAATTTCTGCATCATATTTTTTGGGGCGAGGGTGGCATGGTGGTGCAGTGGCGGCCTGCTTTCACACACCCTTCTGTTTGGGGGGTTTGAATCCGACTGCTTGCACGTTTGCACTTGATACGCAGGTTCTCTCTATGTAACGGGTACTTAATTATTTTTTTCCAGAGGAACAAATTCCATCAGCAACACAAAGCCAAGATCCACTGCCTCTGTTTAAGTTTTCCGTGGGAATGGTCCCCCTCGATAGCTTCTGCTGATCAAGGAGTGGTTCCTCGAGTACGGGAGGGCAGATCGATGGTGTGGTCTGGATTAAACTGTGCTTCAGACAGGGACTTGGTCCACCAATGGAGTAGCCCTGTTGTAAGTGGTCTGGATTCACTCAGCAGTGCATGACATTCAGTTAGGTGAACAGGTGTTTTGTCTTTGTGTTTGGATGTGTGTATCCGTGTACTGTGCTGGACCCCCCCCCCCCAGCAGCCATGTACAGGATATTCAGGTGGCAAATGGATGGGTAGACAGACAAATATAAAAATGGTGGCTGTAGAAAGGCTGTTAGTCTTTCTGATAAGGCTGAATCCATTCCAGTATGTATCCTTCACAGTTCCCATAACCCCCTGTAACATTCTGGCTTTTCTTTTTTTCTCCCACTTTTCCAGTTTCACATTTCTCAAGCAAGCAGTTTAATCAGGAATTTGGTTTCAGTTTCTCACAGACAGGCATCAGCAGGAGATCGATGGGGGTGGCCGATGGGGGTTCATGAAACATCAACGCGTAGATTCAGGCTGCTATCAGCCCTTACTCCACCCCCACCACACACACTGAAGAGCCTAACATGCCTTTCCATGACAGAAAGTTGCATTAAATCCCACCATCAGTGTTTAGTGTGGCCCAAATAATGTTTTGTTTTCACTCTGCCTTCCCCTGGAGCATCTGAGTGCAGCTGTCATGCGGAAGAAACGTCTTAAGTACCAGCAGCCCGCGGTTCGGTCTTAGGCTGCCTTCCAGAGACATGCTATAGCAAAGCAGACTGATCATGTAAACCTTTGAGTACACTAGATTTTGCACTTTATATACCCACGTTACGGTTTTGAGCCCATCGATGGATTTTTCCTTTCTTATTTATTTTTTTTTTCTTTGGCAAGCAGCAGTACAGCGAGGGCATGAGAAAGTATGACAAACTCTGACAGTGTAAACATCCTCCAGGAGTTAACGGTCCCCGAAAGCCCCCTCTCTCCCTGCATCGCTACCCAGAGCGGTACTGGTGAAGTAATCAGCCGCCGCTCCACGCATGTTTTCCCCTTCCCCCCGCAGCGCCCCGCTTTCCACACCTGTAACATTTAACTTGGCGATAAGGCGCCACGTTGTTAATTGGAAGCAACCGACGGACTTACAGCGCAAGAAGACGCTCCTATCTGGGCGTCCCGTCGAGGCGTCCGGCTGCAGAGACAGCTGTCAATGCACTCATGTCCGGTGCACGGCAGGGCTGCTGCTGTCTGCTTGTGAGTGACACAAGGAGGGGCAGCCGTCTGCTTGCTTCTGATAGCCAGTTGTCTCGGCAGAAAGGCTCTGGGAGGTAGAAATGACACACGATTCCAAGAACTAGCTTTTTGAGGGGAGAAAAGGGGGTAGGACGGTTCACATATTTATTTCCTCCTCACGCTGCTTTTCTCTCTCTCCCTTTCACTCTCTCGTTCGCTTGTAGGTTTCACTATTTAAAATTCAAAATTCTTGTTCACTTTGTGTTTTCCCTACAAACGTGCATGCACTTTTTTCCTGCAGTTATGTAAACCTCTCGTAATTTCATTTTTGTTTCTTCGAATTTTCATATTTTCCTGCAGGAATCATCCAAGAATTTGCTTTACGTAACATGCTTTTACGTAACATGCTTTAAATATATTTTTCTTTGGCATGCATAAATTTCTTATTTTGTTGCCTGGCTGGTTACCCCTTTCCTCCCAAGCCAGCTATACAGACCTAGCTGAATGAAGCACATTAAATAATTATTTTAAGGGCACAGAAACAGGTTTATTTACTCCATACATGAACCAGAACCCTTGATTTTGCTATACCAATATAAAAAATATACTAATTTTTGAGTGGCAATTTGTATAATCCATTAACTGGTCTTCCATAACCACTTATCAGTCCAGATCCATGACTAGCATGGATGACTGGGAGCATGATTGGGATGCCAGTCGCTACATGCATAACGAACAGACACTCACAAAAACCACATCTTCAGGCTGACTGCGGAAACCAGAGCACCCACAGGAAACCCTCACAAACACCACAAGAACATGCAAAATCAAACCCACAACCCCGAAGGCTTGAAGGCAAAGTGGTGCCAACCAGCTCCTATGGACTGCACACATCTCTGACTACATTCAGTTTAAAAGACAGGAGTAAAACAAAAGGTTGTCCCCATGAAAAAATGAATAGAACAAAGTAATTAAACTGACATTGTGCCTTTCGCTGCATTTTAGTCTCTTCACTTCAAAGTGTCTGATTTCCGCCTGGGATTTCCCCAGACCACAATTAGTCAACTCAAAAAAGTTGTCCATAAACTCCTGTTTACAATTATGGCAGGTCACGCTAAGACAAATACTAAGTTTGACTAAGTAATGCATCCTTGGTCACTCAGTGGGCTAGGACATCTGTACCTCTATCTCTGTCATGCTGTCTGTTGGCGTACAGTAGCTGTACCAGTATCTGTACCTCTGTTATACCACCGATACCTGTATCTGTTCCTCACACTATACTGTAGGCCACTATTTTACCTGTTCCTGTAACTGTGTAGGCCTGTGCATCTTCAGTTTTACTATACCACTCTCTTAGTCTTCAACTGTATCACCAGTGCCTGTATTTTTACCTCTATCTTTAGGTCTGCAATACCTGTATTTTCATCTTAATAGCTGGAATCAAGGGCACAAAGAGATGAATATTCCTCAGTGTTAAACGGACAAGGTCCTGAGAATGTTCTCACAAAATGTAGAGGATTCTCTTTCCCTGTGGTTCTGCAGCAAATTATTTGGGTCTGTAGGAGTTTCCTTTAGTGTATGAGTGGTGATACATATTCAGGTAAAAAACTTTTTCCTTAATGAAGAAGAAAAAAATATAGGAACATCTGTAACATATGCACAAATAATCTATTGAATGCCCATTACTGATGACATTTTAAGTTATTTGAGGACTGTTTCAAAAGGGTGATCACTGAATATTACAACAGCGCCCTCTAGTGATATTTATGCTTACCGAATTTGGCGCATGTTGACGTTGGTCGAATGATGTATAAAATACAGTACGACAAAGAAAACAATAAGGATTACACTGGAGAACAGCATAATATAACAATAAAAAAACCAAAATAATTTTAATTTGTTACATTTTACTGAGGCCAATTGCAAATACACAAATATTCAAGTAAAACATCAATAGCATTATATTTATATACAAAACACAAAGCATTTGTGGGATTGTACACACACATCGTTTGATCGGTTTTATAAAAAGAAACCTACTGAGAAAACGTAATATGTATACGGCCTGATCCTGAAACTTTTTTTACAAACTCTAAAATGTTAGTAGGCCTATGCACTTCTAACTGAGTAAATTAAAATTACTCTAAAAGACTACAAGGTTTCAGATGGAACTCACACACAGACGACTATGAGAACATACACGCAAACCTGGCCAGTTAAATGTTTTCAAGAGACTTCAGAAAATGTATTTGAAACTTTGACTTTTTAAATATGTTTTCGACGTGCACGTATTTATTATCAGGACAGCTCTGCGTTTTCAATTTGAACGCCCCCCCCCCAACCAGCCCCTTGTTTTATGTGTTGACAGTTGGCCAAAACGCTCTTACCACGAGCTCTTGCGTCTCCACCTTATGGCTGCATACGGTAAATTCACCAGAAGATCACCATCATTGTTACATTTAGGGAGACCCCACCCATTCCCATTGTAGTGGACATTTTATTTTTTTCATATATCTTTTTCACTGATGTTAAGAAACATATTTATTCTTGTTGTACACTAAAAAGGGCATGCTGTGAAATTTAAAATAAAAAATAAATTTGGAAAAATCTAAAAAATCTAAATCTTATTTTTACAAATTAAAATAAATAAATAAATTGAAGTACCCTTTGTTCCTTGGGTCTCAGAAGGATATACATAGGAGTAGATATTTGTTTTCTAGATTTAAGTAGCCAGAAATAGTTATTATTCAGATATTGGCCTTACCCACTTAAAACAGTGGTCTGTGTTATTATATGTCATAATCCTCTTACACCCTGCATGTTTTCAATTTTATGTGAAAGATATCAAATAGCATGTATGACTCATGCTGTCTGTAATCACCGTATGAATCACAGAATGGTGAAAATGAGATAGATTACCAATATAGCAAGACAAATTTAGAGGCAAACAAACTGACTCAGAAATGCATTCCTTCCATAAAAGTGACCATTTCAATGATATGACACCTTATAGCTGCAGGTTTGCATCCAATGTTATGCTTATCCTGAATCTGCGAAGTTAGAGGTCTTTTGTTTTGCTAACCCATATTTTAACTTCAAGCATTATTATAAAATGTAAGCAAGGATCCTGTTTTCAATACTGTTGAGCAGATGCATGAAAAGATAAGATACATGTGAAAATGAAAACCTTTGCATTGTTGTGAAAGTGTGGATTTCGGCCTAGCCTAGTACACCTTGGAAGCATCAAAGCAACTTACCAGTCAGTGCAAATATGAACCACATAAAACAAACAGACATCAACTAATATACCAGATGTTTTTCAGCATCCTTACCAGTGATACAATGATTGCAAATGTGAAACATTTTTTGCTAACAAAGAAATTTAAGACATAAATTATGATAGAATACATTTCCTCCAAGCTCAGGTTACAGAAGTATGAATACTATATAATGTATGGGAACCCCAAAACAGAAAGTTATGAATATATCCATAGAGCCTCATTATAGAGAGAAAGCTTTTGATTGCAAATAGGGTGTAATGATGGGTTTGGAGTTGCAGTGCAATCTGAAGAGATGAATTTTGAGACGGTTTCTGCAGTCCTGAAGCTGCAAAGCTCATTCTATCTTACAGCAACCAAAGATAAAAACAGACAGGATTCTGATTTATGACATTCAGACATGCATCTGATGTAGAGAAACAGTAAGGAACATACTGTGAGTTTGATCTATGGCCATCCTGTTTTCTTGACAGCATAGCATGTCAGGACTAAGATCCTGAATGGGATATAAGGTCTAACAGGTAGCCAATGAAGTGAGACCAGGAGAGAAGAGGCATGTCATTAGGGAAACTGCATACAACTTATGCTGCAGATTTCTGTAAGAACTGGACAGATTTGGTGTGGGAAGTCAAAAACCTAGTCAGCAGGGACTTTCAGGAGTCTCGAGATGATCATAGCCTAGACCAACAGATGGGCTGACAGTTTCATGAGGTAAGGGCAAATCTGTCAGATACTGTGTATTGCAAATCTGCAGGACCAGGTTATTACAGCTATGTAAAGAAATACAGTGATGTACTTTTCTCGGGCGACCCGATGGATGTTGTCGGTGCTCTTACCTTCAACTGAATTTGTATTATAGTAATGTTGCAGAGAAGTACTCTTTTACAGACTGAATTGGAATTGACTGTCTGCCACCCAGACCAAGATACCAGAAAGATACTGTTGTCTACAGTAGAAGAATGCATTCAAAGTATCAAACCACAGCACTCAGAGATCGAGAAAAGTTTATGATGTCAGTCACCTTCTCTTTGATGAAGAGACAAACCTATGTTCAATAAGAGAAGGTTAAGGTGGTTGAGGGGTGAGTAAAGAAGGTGGAGAAGAATTTTCATGGGCTATTAATAGAAAACTGACGTTTATCCTAAAATAAGGTCATCTCAGCAGAAACTGCAGAGTGGAATGAAGCCATAAGATTCTTGTAGGTCACCGGGTCGGTTTGCTTCTTGGATTCGTGCCATTTCCGTTCTGCCACATGCAGCTTTGTCCTGCTGCTGTAAAGTGAGTCTAGAGGCTACAGGCTCAAGGAGGGTTATGCGTGGATGGACGTATGAGGAGAGAATGGGTGGAGGTTCAAATTCCACTATGGGTCCACTGCGTGGCTAAAGAGTTGGCGAATGAGTGGAAAAGAAGCAAGGATTGTGGTGGAGGGAATAGAAGGTGGAGATGGCTGAAGGGGCAAATGGAAATGGGGGAGCAGTTATGAAATGCATGAAGGATTTTCATTGGGGGAATGAAGGCACTGCTGTTCCTTGAAGGCCAAGCTGGTTACTGGTCTTATGAGTACAAGCAGACAAACATGTACAGACAAACAGAAAAAAAGACTACAGTTCATATAAATGAGTATCAAAGTTGCTTGGAAGAATTAGGCGTGAGCAGTAACAATGAGCTGAGCTTGATATTGAGGTCATCTGGGAAAGAGCAAAGGGCACAAATTAAGTGGTAGAGGACAACATCCGGGACCCTGGTAGGCAGAGTGATGGTTAAATTGCCAAATGTAAAGTAAGAGATAGATATATGAAGAAAGTTGGTTAGAGAATGACTCTTCAGGACAGATGAGTAAACATTCTTCCCCTTTCGGCCAAAGGGACGAAGCAGAAGTAGCAACTAGATGAGAAAGCCCCAGAGCAGTTGTCAAAAGAAATGTATGATTCTCTGAGTGCCAAAACGTGACAAGAATGACGGGTAGGGTAGGCAAGGATGAACTTAGTCTTCATGGCAAATTGGAAGCTTCAGACGCCTACAGAAAATGTGAGACAGGTCGGAGGAGAGAACTGGAGATAAAAGACACTTTCTGGGACAGCAACAATGCTTCTACCCATAATGAAAGGCATGCTTACTGGGGGGGGGATGGAATGGGATTTATTAAGAAGGGGCTAGTGGCCAATTCTGCAAGGATAATCAGGGGTGGCAGGTGCCCTCTTCAGTGGACTCCCACAGGTAGGTGCACTGAGCTTCAGAATCATGACCCTGCTGCCTTCACTGAAGCTATAATGACCCACTGCCTCTATATAAACTGTGGAGGCTAAGAACCACCTGCACAGCAGAAGTGAGTAAGCATCTGCAGCAGTCAAATTAGTAGAACTAATTGCGCTTATCGTCAATTGTGCTAAATATCACAAAAATACGCTCAGTCTTCAATCGTGGTAAATAATGCAGATCATGCAATTCTTTTGTTTCTCTGGCTTTGAATCCACAGAAGTGTTCCAACTCCTAAATTATGTCTCCGGGAGTTACAGAGGCTCCACTACTTATGAAATTTCAACTCACAAACTTTTAGACATACGAACGAAGAAGACTGTAAGTCCAAATTGTGTTCATTGGGCTCCCATTTCCTGTTTGCAATATCATTTTTTTTTCTGCTCACCAATTCCACCTAGTACAACATCTGGCCGCTATTTCCACTACACAGTAGCATAGCGTGCATACAGTACTCCCAGCACCCTAGTTCTTAGTACTTGTGTATATCCTTAAATGATGATGTTGAATAATAACTTACAAACATTTCAAGTTACGAATGGCTGTTTAGAAAACATCTCATTTGTAAGAAGAGGAATGTCTGTATTCCTTTATTTGCTAGCAAATAAGTCCCGACACATTTAAACGTTTAAATGGTCAGAAACCTTTTGGTAAAAGACTTTAATAGGGTTCAGCTGACAAACTTTGAATTACCTGTATGTTAAAGTTTGTATACAAAAGATGAAAACAGGGCTGGCGGTGCACAAATTGTTAGACAAAAATAGGTAACAATATTCTTTAATGTAAACCTCCATATTTGTGCCACTCTCAAAACCTGGGATAAGTGGTTGAAGAATGAATGGATAATTATACCAAATATTCCAGTTGAATGCATACATATGGCAAGTGGCTCAGCAGGCTGTGCCTCTGATCAGAAGGTCATGAGTTCAAGCCCTGGTGTTGGCAGAACAGTCACATGTCCATAGGCATGGACAAGACCCTTAACCCCCAGCTCCAGGGGTGCACGTTGGCTGACCCTGCACTGATACCCCCCCAGCTATGGAGAGAATAATTCCACTGTAACTGTAATTGCACAAATGGTAACTCAAGAATATATTAAACTGAAAGTACATGGTAGTAATTAATAGCAAAAGACAATTTTTTCATTTGTTTATTGATTTGCCCATACTGCGTAAAAGGGTGGAGGGATGACTAGATTTTATAAAAATATGATTGTTTAACTCTTGTTATTCAAGGCCACTGGGTAATTATTCCTGACTGTGCAAAATCTTTTTCCTTCTTATTGGTCACTTGCATGTACAGTATTTGTAAACTAAAATGAGATTACATATATAGGGGAGTATTCCACAAAGCAGGATTTCTTCATTAGCCAGATAACTTAAGCCAAATTTATTAAACTATTGCCCAACAGGAATGTCACTTCCCTCTCTTCCTATTGCCCAGTTTTCAGGTTTAGCTTAAGTTATCCAGCTAACTGAGAAATCCTTGGGCCTGTACTATGAGGCGGGGTTACTGGCTTATCGGGGTAAATTGATGGATTTAAGGTAGTATGGGCAAAATATAAGTGAATGGATATTAAGTCCATTTAAACTGTGGTACCTTAAATCTGACAAGTTACCCTGATAAGCCAGTAACCCCGCTTCGAAGTACAGGCCACTGCTTTGTGAAATATGCCCACAGGTTAAAACCTCTACCATACTTCTGTTTCCCACTTTACTGAGTGGGTGGGATCCGTGTGGATGGGGTGGGAGCAAGTTGCTTCAACAAGACTATGCGCAAAACACATACATATTCCATTTATTATCACAATGAACGTTATTATGCATGCAAATGTTTGTTAATTTGCTAGCAAATAATTCATTGTGTAACTTCTCATCTGTTATCTATTTAGATAGTATTAAAACAACTGTTAGTTTTTTTGCTTGATACATGATTAGGAAAATGTTTAGTCCTGGTTTACTTTTTCATTGAATATTCCATTCAACTGACTTTATTCTTAGGTGTAAATGCCACAGATTGAGGGCTTTCTTATGTTGAACCTTACTGGATTCAAATATATAAACATATTTTGAATTTTAAACAACTAAAACAAGATGTGATTATCAATGCCAAGATGTAATTATCAATATATTTAATTTCTATTGTAACACACTGGAATGCAAAGCAGACAAGTGACTAACAAAATCACGCATCCCTAAGCTAAATACACCACAAATGTTACCATATGAAGGTTTTGTTGTGTTTTATTGAGAAGAACATATTTTAGTCATATACATGATAATAGTTTGTCATGGGCGTGTACATTTCCTAGTAATTAACCCATTCATTCACTGTACCTTTGCCTTAATATAATTCTGCTTTCTTTCTTGACATGACCCTTCCAGACCCTGATCCCCAAAGCAACTTTACCCTTTATAACCCTCACTACATCCCAGATTTTGTTTTCCTGCATGATTTTCTTGTACTGAAGCTGAAATGAAAGTCTTATTTTCATTCTCGAATCGCCTAAAAAGTGCGCTTTACCTCATTTTCTAACTCAAGCACAAATCTCCAGGTTCCATTCACTGTCCCATCCAGAGAATACTACTATGAGACCTGTAATTCTGAAACATTTTCATTGTTTTATAAATTAAGATGATGCAGTGCTCACAGGGAGTCTTTGGTTGCTTGCTTAATTCTGCAAAAAGTTTGTTTCATAACAAAAGCCCATTTACAAGCACCATTTAACATATCTGCACATATCATCTGCGCAGGCATTTTAAGTATCAACTGACTCTTTTACCATTTTGCTATTAATTGCAGTTGTAGTCATTGGCTCCCAAAGGGATATTAAACACAAATGTTTGGTGTTTTATATTGTTACAAATGTGTTACTAAATCATAAGCACCATATGACACTGCTTGTTAATGAAGTTTTACACTAAAGCAGCTCCTTTAGAACTATAATTTCGGTGTCAGATTATTCATACTTAAAATGAATGTCTTACTTAAACTTACTGGTTGTTTCTAATGTGATGAATACTTTTTTTGTAAACAAAGGAATAAAGTAATATTTTTTATCATGAAACCAAAAAATATTTTTACTGAATTAAGCAAGTGTCTCAAGACTTCCTGTACTTTTGATAAGGCAGGGGAATATTAGGACAATTCCAATGGCCCCTGAGTAATACGAGGCCTAGAAAATTTGGAAAATAACTGGATTGTTCTAGACTGGGGGGACCCAATATGATTTGCATGGGGCCCAAAATCTCTAGCAATGCCCCTGATGTGACCATGTAAAGTCATAGTGAAGCACAACATCTCACACAAGTAATGGACTGGCTTCGCCAGCATAATTTTAACCATTGCTTGCAAAAGTGGGCAGCTATACAATACGACTTATAGCAGATCGGGAGACCAATACCTGATGCTGCCCTTTTTCTGAGTCTTATGGTTTATTGGACTCAGGCGATGCGAAGAGGCAGCTTCATGTGGAATATTCAAGGCAGCCATGTGTGATGTGCATTGGGGCGGCTGTCCTTCACCATTTGCAGCATGAACAGTTCTGTGTGTGTATAAGCTTAAGGAACCGTCATCTCCTGAGAGTCCAGCTCAAGCAATGATACCATCATCAAACAAAGGTAACGTAGAACACCTCTTTGGGGAAGGATTTTGCCAAAGGTTCTTGTCTAGGCATTGCCTGGCTTTGTGACAGGGATGTCAAAAGGGCAGGATATCCAGACAGATTCAGGGATCCCCGCACTTTATAGGAGCCCCAAAATATACCGATGCCCACTCAGCAAATTCTATCTACGGTATCTGTGAGATCAACCCATATTTCTTCAGACTAATAGCTGAAATACCAGCCAGTGACGTTACAGTTTTGATTTTTTTTATTTACTTTTTATGTTTGCATTATTTTCAACTTTTATTTGAAATCCAGTTCAGTTTTATTTAATTTTCAGTGTGGTTTTTATTTTTAAAACACATTTCTATTGAGTTTTTATGTATTTTAGTTTCGGTTTGAGTTTTAGTAATTGTATTTCTAGGGAAAGACTGAAAGCTGTAGGGATATTTTATGTGTCTGATTTTTAGAGAATCCAACATTAATACACAGAGCACATTATGTACTAATGTCCAAATTCAGAATGAATATTTATACTTTTCATTTAGCTGTAGGTTTTTATGTTTTATCTTATTTATTTTCAGTTTGGTGGGGTGGGGGTGGAGGACTCTAGCCATGCCGCTACATTGTGTTTTGGCTTTAACTACTGTAGCAGGCTAACGTTCAGTTTTTGTCCAGTTTGAATAATCTGCTACCAATGCAATGCACTTTTAGTACACTGTCAATCAGTGAAGAGCTAAAACTTTTTTTAATAACTACACATAATAGGCTTAAAACTGTCATAAATGTCCCGAAAACTAAAAGAAATCAGCTGTTCCCCTGTTGTTAGAGGTTAAGCGACTACACAGATGGTCACATAAAAAAGGGCACAGAATGGACTCCATAAATTGAGCCTAATGAAGGCAGAGTAGGTTGAGAACAGGTGCAGTCAAATTACTTATGCATTCTACATAATGCAAGCATAGCAGGTTTGGATGAAGTAATCTACCTTCCTCTAATTTTCCTCAGTTAATCTAATTTTTTTCTTAAAAATAGACTCAATTCAATAAAAGGAATATTTTTTCTTCTTTGCTTTCTAATGATCTCTTTTTCAAAATTCTGTTTCATGAGGAAATTATTCCACCTTGTCAGATTTACATGGAACTGAAGCATCATTTGAAAATATCAAAACACACATAGACACTTGAACTCAATTGCGGATGGGCTGTGTATATCCAGTTTTTTGTGTAAAAATCCTGTTAATTAACCGAGTTGTTTATATATTTGTTTATTTTTATTCAAATAATAAATCACATAAAATGTATTTTAAATATATTTATTTTACTTTAGTTTTACTGCACCCATGACCCTGAACTGTATATAGGTTAAGAAGACAGCTGGATTAATTTTACTGCAACTTTTTTGGGACAAATACATAGGGGTTAATACTGCAACATCCCTATTGTGAATTAGTATACATTAACACTATTTTAAGTTGGACCCTAAACCAAATTAGATTTAGTTTTTATTATGTTATTCTCTGAGCATATGACTGCTGGTGGTTACTGCAACATCATTTAACCAAAGCAAAAACATGTCAGATGCCTGCTGTATGAAGCATTTACATGATTATAATTACACGCTTGCCCCCCCCAGCAGTCTTATACTGATTTGTATCATTTGTGATGTTGAAAGGAACAATGACAGAAACAGATTTCAGTTGTTAACCAAACTGTTTGGCATTACATTCCTTTTTCATCATATATTGGCTGGAAATTGGTTATCAGATTGGAATCACCAAATGTGTTACGTGCTTCTTGTATGTATTAAAGCTGCATGTGAATAACATATCACAATAAGGAAAATTTCAATCATTATGTGCCATTGCAATCAATATAACCCACCACAGTACTGCTGCCTTTTATGCATGAGCACCGTTTTCGATAAAATGACAACGCCATTTTTATGTAGGCACAGTTATATAGATACTGTGGCTAACCGTTTTATAGGGAACCCCCAATGCGGTTAGCTTTAACGTGTTTTATATATATATATATATATATATATATGCACAGAGAGATACCTAAAAGGAGAAGCTGGCTGACACAAGGAGCCACAATGCAATGCGGGCTTCTACATTTCCACTAAACGGGCAGACAAGACTTCACGCCCTAGTTTGCTACAAATGCATGGTCATATGCAGGAAAAATTTAACATCCGGGAAACGAAATATGAGCAAAGACGTGGAATGTTAGACTCTTTTCTTAAATGCTGTAATGATGGAGTAAAGAGCACCATGATTGGTGGATGCAAGGAAGAAGAAACACAAAACCAAGGGAGACCTAGCGTTGGTTTCAGGAATACGACGGACATGCATTAACAATTGTGCTCTCGAAATAGAACAATACGCAGATTATAGGGATTCTGTAGTTTTTACCCTGTCGCCTTTCATATTATGCATGTTGCTTAAAAAGAAACCAGTTGTAAAATAGCTCACATCGTGGAAATAGCCAAAACTGCACAATGGTCGCTGGGTCGGGCGCTCTCAGACAAACATAAGGCTGCTGTACTTGTTTGACAGCTCAGCATCCAATGGCGGTGAGCATCGAGTCGGTCGCGTTTCGCGGCAGCCAATGAAAAACGGAAAGGGGTGAGTCCAATTCATGTTAGGCTGCCGTCGCCTGCCTCCCAGCGCTAAACTTCACCAAATAATAGCTGTTTGTATTTTGGCTGCCGCAGTAGCCATTTTAGGTAAGTGGATCTTTTAACTTATTTTGTTTTTATTTCGCACCGTCTGGGGAATGAAACGCATGGCAGGGTTTGCGTTTGGTGTATCTCAAACTCCGTGCATTCTCCCCCCCCACCATGAATGAACTCCGCGGCTCTTGTGTTTTACAAGGAATAAGAAATTGCACGGAGTTTTTTTCCGTCTCACCTCCCTCCTCCCCCCCCCTCTAATTTTTATGCATTTTTTCCTAACTGTCATGGCGTGTGTGTGTGTGTTTTTTTGGTGTCCTTGGGAATAACGGCGGCGTGAGGCTAAGTCAATGCCCGGTCCGGTTAGTGTGGCTTCTCAGGTAGGTGAGGTCGCATCGTGGGGGTGGCGGCGGCGGCGGCGGCGTCCCTGCGCGGAGTTTTAACGGGGGTGTTAACACGTGTGAGGGACTGAAATATGTAACACCGTCGCGGTGACATTAGGCTTAGCAGCCGGGCTAGTTAGCCCGTATAAATGGGACACTTTGCCGTCGGCATGGCTTGCTGGACTTCCCTGGTAGGACACCTACACGATTATACGTTATTATGGCTTTTCTTGCATGTTAATCTCATGGTAACTTCTATGCGGTGATGTAGGATTCTCCTCGTTTTTTCTCCTCCCTTTCCAAGGCTCTTTACCTGATGGCCTCATTGCCTTTTATAGTAAATGTTTATTTATTTATATATATAAATATATATATTTGTATGGAAAGCGCGCCTCTGTAACAAAGCCCCCAGCCTACCAGGTACAGGTAACCTAGCCTAGTTACCTAGGTTTGACAGATTACTGGTTACCCTGATCACCTGGGCACAGGGGGAAAAAAAGAATCGCATAGTGATATTTGCGTCTCATATCTTGCTGTATTTTTGATTTTTTTCTTTTTTGAGGATAAAAGAAAAAAGCATGTCCAATGTAAACAAAACCATCTTAATTAATTCATCCATGTAAATTATTTATATGGTCTACATCGCTGTGATTTATTAGTATATATTACATGACTGGACCAGCTACACTACATTTGTGATAACTTTCAGACTGGAAAACTTTCAGTTAAGGGGTTTTGGGTCAATCTTTGGGGAACTTTGACACAGTAAGGTGACTTGACCCAAGGTATCCCGTTGGTGTTTCATTGTCACCTTTTCAGTTTGGGACACCGAAGGCCACAGTCACATATCCAGTGAGGGTAGGTCACTGTGACTTTTGTGAATTCTACCCACAGCTTGCTTAATATCTGAAGGTTTCTATAACTGTGGATGGAAGAAATCCTGAGTTTACAAAAATTTAGTTGAAGGTGTCAGCTCCTGATTGGTCATGGGTGGTTGTGTGAGAAAATGCACAGTTTGCCCCAGAATGTCTGTTTGTGACATTTGTCTGGGGAAAGGTGATTCGATGCAATGTTTTTGTTAACGATGGATGAATGTGTCAGCATGTAAACACCTTTTACATTAAGGTAATCCAATAATCCAATGTAGTATTTTATATTTTTCAATATGTTTTCACAGGTACATACTTTTTCCTACCATTTCAGATGAATTACCCAGCCCATCCTGGGTTTTGATCTGGGAGTCTTTGGGGAAACCAGTCCATGGCGTGATCCACAAAATTAGCTTCTGCAAATACTGAAGTGTGTGTGTGTGTGTGTGTGTGTGTGTGTGTGTGTGTGTGTGTGTGTGTGTGTGTGTGTGTTCGTTCGTTCACGGGACTGGGTAGGGGAAATCCACTGAAATCCAGTAATCATCTTTTTTAAAACACGTTGTCATGCTTGCTACATGGGGGAAAAAAAATCCTCCAACATCTTGATTTTTATTTTTGCAGGTACTGAAGTTACCGGTTCTGCATTTTTATCTTCAGGTGTAGATGGCTAGATACATTCTGTTGCCTGTGAATACTTTGTTTTACAGAGGATTCATGGATATTTGTTTCACCTTAAGGATAGCAGGTCTTTTAAAAAGCTGAACAGGTTAATGCTTACAAGACAAAGTATTAGCAATTACGTAGAACTGATTTTAATAAAAATAAAATAAATTGTGGTTTTTTAAAACAAAGTGGAATCACTGTGTTTCCTGGGGATAACAGATGGTGACATTTCTGAAGAACAAAATGCATTTTCTCTGTCCAGGGTACATGCAATATAAGGTTCTCTGATTGGAAGGGCACAGTGTTTTTGAATCAGAGATACAACTAATATTATTGGATGTAATCTTCCAGTGAGACTAGGGGGACTGTAAGGACACTCCAGAAGGGGGTGACTTTTTCCTGTTCAGAATTTGGAGATCTTGGGGATTTCCACAAACTGCTAAGCACAGCTAGAAAAAAAATCACTGATTGTGACAGTTTGGCAGCTCTTCATCATTATCAATAGCATCATCACCATCATCCTCATGTGCATCGAACACAAGTTATTTCAGTGGTTTCAGGAACAGCTGACCCACATACCTCAGTGTGTCCTGAAAATAATCCAATAATATGGGCAATATAGCTAGCTAATAACAGATGTCACACTAATTGTGTGTAGATGCGGGTGGTCTCATTCATGGGTTCAGATGAGTTGGGGGAGGTGCTATATTTAAAGACCCATCAAGTTTGCATTAGGCATTTCAAACTTGTGTGTGCCTCTATATATAAAAATATTTTATAATTGTGTGTTTGGGTCACTGTTTATACATAGACCCATGCACATAAGCACATGGCCACAGATTGTCACACAAACAGGTACAACAAGCTTCAAGTACCTAAATATAAAATTTTCATTGAAAAAACACTAATATTTATGGCACATTTATACAGAACAGCCTCATGCACCATCTGCATATGAATTTATTGTAATATCTATTTTTTTCAACAAAATCTACAAAATATTTTTGTGTCAATGCCCTTAGATTTGATAGTTTTTAGTCAACACGAATTTAAGTGAAGCATTAGCTAATTTATAACGATGCAGTTTTCCCCTTAAATGTGCACAAGCTTGATTTTTATGGTAGTGTATGCCCTTGTGTTGGATCAGTATATGAACCACCTGGATAAGCTTCATTTTGCATTGGCAGAACAACTTTATACCCAGATTCATCTAATTGAGATTTGTGCACCAGTTGATTTAAAATATAAAGCTGGCTAAAGTAAGCACTGCGCAAAGAAATCTGTGACGGCATAGCAATAATGGCTGTGTAGTGTACATTCAGTTTTCCTCAAGTGTTATCTGCAGTCAAACTGGTTATAAGATGATACATTTCTTCCTACGGATGTGGGTTTGATTCCTGGTGTTTAGGAGGTCCATTGGTCTATAGGGTGTTTTGGATGGCTGGGCTTCTCGCTCACTACTCTACGTTGATGTCTGTCATCTGCTGTGGCCCTTCTTATGGATCTGCGCTACCCTCCAAACAGATGACATCTCTCAGGGAGACCCACATATCGTGGAACAAAACCCAAAAGTGGATGGCTGATGGCACAGCTGTTGGAGAAGGCCCGTGCTGACCGTCACCCTTACCGAGTCCGCTTGTGGGAGACGACCGATGGGAATGAGAATTGCCCCCTTTATAAATCATGTGAAAATGGGCAAAATAGAGGGGGGGGGCACTTAACTGATTTCTGTTAGGGAGAAAGTTGACCAAGTGATGAAAGTAGGACGCTGCTATGTATCTACAAAATAAATGATAATTAAGGACTTTATTTTTGTCCTGGCTGTGGCGTGTGCGCCTGTATTTGAGGGGCCTAATAGGAAAAGCGGGAGAATACATGATTTAGTGAGTAATATTTTGTGTCAATGAAGAGTGCAGTTATGCAGATGGATGTTGCTCCTTGAATTGCTCATTTAGGTTACTCACATTTGTTTTTGTTGTAATGGGAATGTTACTATTATGATGCTTTTATATAGATATCAGTGTTGTGAGTCGAAGGATCTTACTGCTAAAAGTAATGATGATATTCAGGACAGATGATATTTGCTGCAATGGGCGGGATCGTGGCTTGTGAATAGCGATACTTTTACACCTAGAGGGCTGGGGGCTCAGATCCTGCCTCCACCCTGCGTTTGGCGTTCGTATATTTTCCCTGTGCGGTGTGTGTTCCCTATGGGTGCTCTGGTTTCTTTAATCCAAACACTTGCAGTTAGGCTAAATAGCTATCTAAATCGCCCATGATGTATAGATGTATGCCCTGCAACGTGCTGCAATGTCCCATCTAGGATTTATCCCAGCCTTGTGCCCTGTGCTGCCTGGGATATGCTCAAGGCCATGAAGACCCTAACCCGGATAAGTGGTTAGAAGATAGGTGGTGGATCTGTTTTCTTCATCCCTCCGGAGTACAGAAGCTGTATGCCTTGGACCCAAAACTCCTGTTCCCAAACCACTTTAATCATTATCCGGCCGGCTGTTACGTTGTTTCTGGTTTTTAAGGCTTGAAAAGCTTAAGTGTCACGTTTCTGGCCTCCTGAAGTGTCAATATTTAACTTGCTTTTATCAGCTAGTGTCATTTTATGCATTTATAAAATGGATTATTTCACTTTTTCTCTGTAGATTTCTAAAGTGCATGGTATACTACATTTTATACTGTGTTTCAGGTGGCTATAGTTCTCTAGCTCAAAATAATCCATAATTTATCTGATTTGACATTACTGGCAAGTCTTTAATTAGTTTTTAATGAATCTGTATTTCATATATGTACTCGGAGGTGCATGTTTTCTTCATGCTGTAACTTGGCATGTGTTATCTGATCGGCATTTGTTCTTGGCTTGCTGTTTCGTAGGATGGAAATCCTCGCAGTATGTTCCTGAAAGCATGTGTTAAAATGAATACAGAAGTAAAAAAAAAAAAAAAAAAAAAACCCAAATGCACTACTTAATGGTCAACCAACTAAATATGGACTTGGGTTTAGTTAAATGATGATAGATGGATATCAGCTATTTCGACAACGCAGACAAAAAGTTGTAAATCCTTATTTGATTGATTGATGTATGCATAGCTTCTATGATGAAAACTTTGGAAAACATGAGCACTGTCACAGTAGTGTTCTGTGAGCACCACAGGAGCGCCTGAACACTGTTGCAGGAATAGTGTTCCGTGAGCACCATTGATCTGTATTTGGAGTAGGTCTATTACGCTGTCTGTTTGTTGAGTATTCAAAGTTTATTAAGTTTTATTATTGCTTTAGCATGTACAGTAGACATGCATGAGAAAATTGTTCAGAATAATGGCAGCTAATTAAGGAAAAATATGAAATAATGTCAAACAACAATGTAATAAAAAGTCTAATTGAGCTCATCGAAATAGCCACGTTTTACACTCTGCGCACATATGACCTGCACTAGGTTGGCAGTGTAACTTTTTCCTTTCTATTTAATTCATCCCAGATCAGCTCAGTGGGGTTAAGGTCAGGTGACTCTGCAGACCTTGTCATTATTTTCCTTTATCCTCCTCCTTTAAATGGGCAATTTACTTGGGACACATCGCTTGAAGTTAGGAAAATGCTACAATACAGCGTGATCAAAAACCCAGAAGTGTACAGTCAGAGCCTTCTAGTTAGAGCATGTCACGATTGTTATTCATTTTTCCTATATATATTTTTCTTATTTGATGGGTAATGACACCACACATCAGAGCCCTTCTGTCTTCAGTGAGACTAAAGATGGGTTTTTTTCCACTGTATCTTTGTTTTTAGGGTAAAAATGCAACTTAACATTGGTGAACTGTGTAATAATTGGGGAAAACGTGAGTCTTTTTGTCGTTCTCATTATTCACTGATGATGTTGATATTGGTTCAGTAATTGGGGTGACTTTGGTGCCTAAAATATAGAATTCTTTAGATTAAATTAAGCTTGCATCACTCATACTTATTATTATAACGTGTGTAAATCAGTTCATGTCCATGATCCTATATCTACCTTAGTAAAAAAATATTGACACTGCAAATTACATCATGCACCTTGTCCCCCCCGCCCCCCCAGCCAACCACAGTCTCCTTAGCGTTTTGCACACCTGGGTCATGCACCTCTTACCATTATATTGCCCAAAGATATTTTGTGCTTCCAGCCTACTCTTGTGCGGAGGCCCCTTTTGGCTAAGAATTATTAATGCTGCTCTTCAGTGAGTTGTGCTGTAATGCAGCACTATCCTTTCATTATAACAAGGTTGCCTGAGTTTGTACACACCATCCTGTTTGAGATGTTGCTAGTGCTTTGTGCCTTGGCATGGCTTCTTATGACTTAAATTGTGAATACTTGCTTATATCGAAGCATTGGGTCGTTTGTGCTGAAGCCTCCCATCCTCAGGGATTAAGGGTTTGATTTCAGGCTTTTGTGGAATGTGTACCTGTGGAGTTTCTGCCCACGTCACGTGGGATTCCTCCAAATGCTCTGGCTTCTGCCCACCATTGCAAAACAGGTGGTTATGTACTTAGGTGTGCCTCAATTGCATGTATGTGATGGTGTGTCCATGCATCTAGTGATGGACCAAGATCCCATCCAGGGTGTTCCCCCTTCCTGGGATAGGATCATGTTTAACCAGCGCACTAATTCTGCAAACTGGAAAATGGCTTGGATGGGTCTATCAAAGTGCCTTATTTGCCTTGTATGCTTTTTTGATGACTTCATTATATTGTGGTGATGAATACCGTGAGGGACCTTAGCACACGTTCAGTGTTCTCTTGGGCAAAGTTTTTGAGGATCTCCCTGTAGAAGCTGTAGATCCCCTGCCTTCCTCCTCCAACAACATGCTTGCACTTTGTTGAATCTCAGTTGTTGACAGTAACTAATAAGTGCCCTGTCTGTGTTTGCTGTAGCATGCGGCCTGGTGTTTGTGTGCCGTGAAACCTGTTTTTTAAGCGACAATGGTCATTTTAATCCAGTCTGTGTGCTGTTGGAGGCTCCGGCTCCTTTAATGGTATTTCTGCTTCCGTTTGTTAGCTATGAATAAGGATGCGTAGATGTACCCTGTAGCTCATGTCTGCCTTTTAGTAGACGATGAAAACTGTTTAAGCAAATCTTTTGTTTGCAATGCATTTTTTCTTTTGCCACTCTCCTTGATTTAACTTTTATTTTGTACCAAAATGCAGAAGTTGGTGGGGTGTTGAAGTCACATTTCACTGTTCCCTACCTCCGTATGCCAGTCAGTTGAGCTGTCTTGTTTACAACTGTATGTGTGTGCAAATTTCAATTGAGGAATTGTTCTAACAGGTCCATACTAGCTCATTAATGCCCCCCATTATATTTGTGTGTTTAGCTGTTCGGAATTCATCTATGGAACATATTCTTATCCAGCTTAGTAGTGAGATGGGTGTTTGTGTGTCACTTAGAAGCATATCTCTCAGGCAGCGCGAAATTCAGTTTGTACTTGTACCATGTTCATGAATAATAATGAAATGGACCTATGCTGAGTTATTGTCTCACAAATGCATCATATCAGTTGGAGGTTGTCGACCCTGGGGGGATTGCAGGGGGTCCATGGTGTGGTGTTGCAAATTGAGAAAATGTTGGTATTATCATCCACTTTACACAACGCAAGCGGCCTATTACAGGTGCTGGGGGGGGGGGGGGGGGGGGCCCGGGGGGGGGCGGCGGAGGGGGGTGGGGGGGGGGGGGG
>JABFDZ020000131.1:572155-582926 GCA_019775955.2 Pollimyrus isidori
TGTGTGTGTGTGTGTGTGTGTGTGTGTGTGTGTGTGTGTGTGTGTGTGTGTGTGTGTGTGTGTGTGTGTGTGTGGTACGTTCCTCTCTTTGAACGCGTGACACGTAAATGAATTGAATTTCTCAATTGACTCATCAGGGCTGCCTCATTCTCACCCTGGGAGGGGGGGTTGTGTTGCTGGGACAGGCAAAGGCAAATTTATTCATAAAGCACCATTCATACTGCTTTGCAGAAGATGATGTATGAATGTTAAGAATATTAAAATTGACATAAAAAGGACATCTTAAATACATTAAGGAAAGTCACAGACATTGAAAATGTTCATAAATTGTTAATGCCAAAATTACAGTAGTTAGCCAAAAGCATAGTGAAATAAATTCTTAAACCTAGATTTTAAAATGGCTATAGCTGGAGCATGTCTAAGAAACTTCGCTAGTTGGTTCCAGTTTTCAGCAGCATGATAGCTGAATGCGATTTTACCCTGCTTCATTCGAGTGTTCGAGCTGACCAGTTCCAGAGGATCCGTGGGCCCTGCTGGGTTTGTAGGCTTCAAGCATCTCATAAGTATATGTCAGACTTGGACCATTAAATGACAAATAAGAGTATTTAAAATTTTTTGTAGCTGACTGAGGCTGGCGTAAAACCCCAGGTGACGGGGTGATGTTTTATTAAGCAAACATACAGCCACATTTTCAATTAGTTTCAATTCTCTGATTGTCTTTTTAGGGAGACCGGACAGAAGAGCATTATAATAATCCACCCTACTGGAATTGGGAGCATTGTTTTCTCAGTCTTGATTGGAAATAGATCCCTTGACTTTGCTGATATTTTTTAAATGATAGAAGGCTGACCTAGTCACTGCTGTCATATGGTTACTAAAAGTTGTGCATTAAAACACTAAGATTTCTGATCTGGATGACTGTCTTCAGAGTCCTGGATTTAAGAAGTGTCCATTTTAAACCTTTTCTGCTTTTTACCATGATGAAACTGAAGTTTTATTGCATCCATGTATTAAGTTGCTCTGGACAATTACATGGTAGGTTAGTGGGAGTTTGGTCATTATGGGATGCAGCTTTGGGTATCGTCATGGTGATTAGGATGTGCAGTATTGTTGGCTTTAACAATTTGACCCAAAGGGAGCATATGAAGGTTAAATGGGACGGGCGCTAAAATTGATGTTTTGTGAAACTCCATGTGTAATATCTGTACGTTTTGATTCATGAATATCCTAAGCAACAAAATAGATCCTGCCTTCCAAACAGGAGAGTTCCAGGTGATCCAGTTCAAAGTTTTGACCTGACACTTCGCTGTAAAATGTCGGGTGATACTTCTATTTAGTTTTTTTTTTTTTTTTAATAGTTAGCCATGTGTGGAGAGGCTGGGGTGACCTCTGGTTGACCTCTTGCCCTGTGCACCGTTCCAGTCATGCGCAGCGCGTCCTCATTTGCATCAGACCGATGGGGCACGATGACTCACCCTGCTCTCGTGGATGCACCCTGTATTACACTCTGAGCTGGTTTGACAGCTGGACCAGCATCATAAGACAATCAGGTCTCTACAACTCATTAACTTTTTTGGGGGGGGACTAACAAATCACCCCCTGATATAAGTGGGTTATATATGAATTTGTGGGCGCATGTGCAGAATATAAACCACTGAAAAGTATACAAACTGGCCCAAACACTTCACAAACTTTTTGTTCAGAAATGTTACATTTATATAAATCTTTCCATGAGCATAAAGGATATTTTTTGCTTGTTTTGCTATCCTGTACTTAGTCATTATGTCATTCTAAAAAACACATTGTAATGCACCGGTTAAATGGTGTTACCAAAAATGCTGTTAAAAATACCAAAAATACAGTTTCACAAAATCCCATAAACCTGGGTTTCAAACAAAGCTTTGACAACAAAATGTAGCACGGCAGGCTTCCGGCACTGATTGTAAGTGAAAGTGAGGTCCCCTCTCATCAGGTCAGGCACACCCCTGGAAGCCATATCTGAAAAGCCATTTAAAAAAAAAACGTTTTTTTTGTCTCTCTTTGATATCAAAACAAAGCATTCTGACTTATTAAATCTCACTAATTTTCTATTTTTATCTGCCAGTACCTACTCTTAAACCTCCATATTTCCACGACGCTAGCTGTTAATGATTGTGGCATGACTGTTTTCATTTAAAATTAACAAACTTCTTTGTTCTTTGTTATAGATGCAACAAAGACTAGGAAACAATGAAAATACAAAAGAAAGACAAACAGGTTAGTACCCCATGTCGCCGCTGCCGTCCCTTCGAAACGTGGCCGAGATGCGGCCATGCTTGCCAATTGCATTTGCGTACTGGGCTAATTTAAAAGCTGAATGTTGAAACGATTGCCCGTCTCTCTCAAGCTGCTGTGGATCATAGTGGATCTGAGAGCTTGGGTGCCGCATGCGGTTCCCCCTCCCTGTGCCCTGCGGTGCTGATGGGCAGCGGGGCCTGGATTCCCCTTGTTGTAGGGATCAGCCCCTGGCACCTTTAGGAGTGCAGCCTCTTCTCTAGCCCTGACCCGTCCGTTTGTGTTGTGGACTTTGCTGTGGGATGCTGTCATTCTGGCCAGGTTTGAGCTTGCCTCAGGCCGGAGTTCCCTCTTATACTCGCTCTTATGTCTTGTTTATCTTAGTTTTCTTTTTTTATTGATCCGGCTTTTGCTTTTTGGGTCGTTTTGCTCTCATTTATGTTTATAGTGTTTCTCAAAGATCCTGTGATTCGGTTGCATCAGCAGCATCTGTAAACCATGGAAAGTTTACAGCTGCCTGTCAGGTAAAGTGTGTAGCATCTGAGGATGATCTCGTAGAAAACCGGGTTGAATGTTACTGGAAAATCCTGTTTCCCTCTCTTTGCAGGTGTGGGATTATCTGTTCCTTTATTCCAGTGCTAATGCTTAAATTCTCAAATGCAGAGGTACCTTCGTCATTCCCATGGTGCCCCAAAAAAACTCATCGGTTGTGTACCTCCTGCCTCAGAGTACACCAGGACATGAATATTTAAATCTTCAGTCAAACCCGTTTGACAGAAAAGATGGCATTCATCACGACTTCTTAATGATCTTTTGTGTAATTAAACAGAGACTAAACACAAGGCTCTTCACCAAAATAATAAACAGCCTCTGAGAGGTACCGACAGGGAAACGTAACTTTCTTGCAACAATGCCACCATTGTGATGTCATTAATTATCAGAGAGGTGACTGTGAGGGGAGGCTTCATTTTTATTGGCTAACATAGAGGTGTGGATGGGATATCATTGGCTTGTTTTCCTTATACATGTAATTAATTGGGAATAATGCAGCTCTAAAATAAGACATCGTCTGTACCGTGTGCTGTGTGTTTGTGTCTGATTCACGTCTAGTCACTGCAAGGCTTTAGAGCAGGTCTACACATTCAGAATGTAAATTCTGTGGGCATCCTTTCAGTTTTATCACATGTATTAGTTAATTCACTTTTTCTTGTTTTGTGCCTTCTGTGGTATAGACCCTCCAATGCTTTTAACTGAAATGTAGCAACAACAAAGGTGTTATGGACATGCGCAACGGCGGACAATGTCGTATGGTACAGACAGACTTTGATTTGGGGTCACCTGAGTACCCAAGGGCAACTGGTTACCTGGCTTTTAACACTAGCATGTTAGCATAAGAGAGCAGTGGTAGGGCTTAGTTGTCCCCTCCTATTAGAAAGCCAGTAATCATTAGCATAGGCAACATACAGCATCTACATATTGTATGGGTCAAGATTACAGAACTTACAGCCCAAACTCTGACATCCTAAGCTGTAGGGCCATCCATCATTCTGTTCATCAAGGTTAACTTCGTACTGAAGGATGAACCTGTGTCTCCTGTAATGCTGACAGGTCTTCAGTGTCGCCATTCACAGGTTGTCTGTATATCTGATTGTTTTTGTGCAAATGAGAATTTAGTTTCATGTCTCTATTGGGTGTGGTGTGGTGGGATGGGGGGTGGGGGATCTTGAAATATGGTAGGTAACAATGGTGGGATGGAGAGTTAAATTTATTGCCTTAATGCAGAGATTTGGCCGATAAGCAGGAAATCCTCCCGAGGATGGGGCTGCACCCACCTACGCTGAGCTTAAGAAGTTATATTAAGTGTTTTTATTTCTGTAGTTAAGACTATGGACTCTTGCACATTTATTTTATCGTAGCTACTGTGTGGAATGTGTATGTGTAATATGTATGGTATGTAGGGAATGTGCTATTTTTTTTAGATTTCTGTTCTGCTTCGAACCTGTAATGCTAACATTTAATACATGGTGCTATAACACAACATTTAAGTAAATGTCAATATGTATGTAAATATGGAAATGGTATGTGACATTTCAGTTTTTGAAATACATGTTTGGGGGTTAAATGCAGACAATTTGTGAGGTGAGTGTCTGAATTCTTTTGTTCTTGTGAAATACTGCCTGGATAGTAAAACCATTGACAGTTGTTTCTTGTTCCATGGTAGAAAAGGTAGGGCTGGTGTTTAGGATGCTAGAACCTAATCAGAGGCAGTGGTTTTAAACCAGTATGTCTCGGCTGTGTTGTCAGACTTAAACACAGTCTGTCTCCCGTCTAATTGCTCATTCCCGCACGCGGAGCGCAGTCATGTTTTTTTCTGGGCCGCGTGGAGCCACATTGCTCTCAATTTTCCGAAGATTGGATTTGATATTGACATTCTCGACACGGGTTGTTTGTCGTCGAGGTAGCGCCGGGTAATCGATGGCTTGGGCCCGCAGGATCGGGTGCGAAGCACTGCCGCGAGTGACCACCAGCTGGACCATGGTGCCGCTGTCCCATGTGGAGTGCTCTGGGTGCTGCCAGGGCACCGAGTGCGAGATCTTGGTCGGAAGCTGCTCTCACTTTGACGTCGTTCCTCGTCCTTCCTCAGTCCCCCCACATAGACGAAGGCACATGGGGAGGCCTCGTCCAGCTGTGTTCCGCTCTGCGCTTTGGATTATTTTTTTTCCCCTTTATCAGCCCCCCCTGGCCAAACGACAGTAAACGCATTTAGCGTATGCATTAGGCTCCCCCCCACCCCCCCATGCCCCCGCCTCTTTCCAGCAGCCTTTTGTCTGAATGGCATTTGCTGGAGCCTCCTTGCCTGAAACGGCGGTGCTGGCATTGACGCGACTGCGGCTGCCGCCTCTACTATGCGGGAGGGAGCCTCCATTGATTCAGAGGCAGCTGGACTGCAGCCTGTGCGCGTGTGTGTGCGCGTGTGTGTGCGCGTGTGTGTGCGCGTGTGTGTGCGCGTGTGTGTGCGTGTGTATGCGCGTGTGTATGCTTGGATGTCTGACGAACGCGTGCACTGCAGAACCTTAGCGGAGCTTTGTGTGTCCGCGTGTGTGCGTGTGCATGTCCGTCTGCACTCACACCGCAGCAGCCAGCTCGCGCGCTCTCACGCTCTGCTTCTCTCTCGCTCTTGGCCAGTTGCGGGCGGGCGGGCGGGCAGCTGTGTCCGGGCATGAGCGCGGACCCCAGGAAATCGTGGCCACTCGCCTGCAAGTCCGAACTCTGCGCCTGAGGGTGACGATTAGTTTCAAGGTGACCCTTTGCTAATGCTTTTTAGCTTAATCTTTAATGCTCGTTAATAAGAATGCCGCCCGGGTCACGGCTTCTGCCCCAATGGCCAGGCTTACGCACGTAAGCTAAAGCAGGGGCTGTCACCAGACCTCAATGATTCCTTGCTTTGTCCAGTTTGGAGCGAGACAGCATGTGCACGCACACACTGAAGCACAAACACCCGCCATGCGCCACCTGCCGGCACTGCAAGGGTTACCTCGGAGACGGTGTTTACGCTGCCGCTTCCTGCGGCTTGGTACGAAGCCTGTTTCCGTGGCGACGGCCCTACTTCCAGCCCGCTGTGAAGCCTGCATGATTCATTGACATTAGCCGTGTACCTGTCAGAGTGCGACAGCCGCTCTGCCCCGTTTGCAGACGCAGAAGTCCGGCCCCTTGCCGGCCCGCAGGTCAGGCTGCCGCGCGGGAAAACGAAACTGCCAGCAGGCGTGCTGCCCTTAGCGGGAGCATCTCCATCTGCGATCGTCCACGTTTTAGCGTTGGTTTTCCTCTGTTCCTTTAAAGGTGAAATAATATCACGATGTTCAGTCACAACGTTGAGCTGTCACGGTGAGTAGCCTGTGATAGGGTTAAGCATTTTATTAAGTGTATGTATGTTTGTGTGGCAATATGTAGTGAAAGTTTTCTTTCTTCTTATTTTATAAGCAGATCTTTACATTTAGCCCCAGAATGCCGCTGTGTCTCCTCTGTCTTCCCAGTCCCGCATCTCCAAAGCCAGCGTCGGCTGTGTTCACCACTCTCTCCAAAATCCCTTTCTCAGGATTCCTCTCGCACCCTACGGAGTCCAGCTTTCCCTCGAAGTTCTGTGCCTCAGTTACAACCTGAGGGTCCTGATGTATCGCGGCTCATCCAGTGCCTCTATAATTCTTTGGATCTGCGCCTTTAAACGGGTCCCTCTTGTTTTGGGTGTGACTTTTCCAGCCATTCAGAGCATTGGGGCTCTTTTTGATTAGCCTTCCCGGTGCTTGGTCCTATGCCCCTGGCGGCTGCTCTGGCTGCAGAACTACCCTGTTTACGCTTGGTTCCCTGCACCTAGTAGTTTCTTCCGCTGCAGAACTTTGTCTTTTACGCTCGGCCCTCTGCTCCCACTGCTGCTCTGGCTACAGGACTTTACTGTTAATGCTCGGTTCCCTGCCTCTGGCGGCTGCTCCGGCTGCAGGACTTCACTGTTAATGCTCGGTTCCCTGCCTCTGGCGGCTGCTCCGACTGCAGGACTTCACTGTTAATGCTCGGTTCCCTGCCTCTGGCGGCTGCTCCGGCTGCAGGACTTTGCCGTTTTCGCTTGGTCCTCTGTTCCAATGGCTGTGCCGTCTGCAGGACTTTGCTAATTAATGCTCGGTTCCCTGCCTCTGGAGGCTGCTCTGACTGCAGGACTTTGCTGTTTATGCAGATGGGTGGAGTCATAAGGGCTGGGATGGCAAAAAGAAAGGAAAAAATACAAGCGGGTTAGCAAGTGCAGAACAATATTGTCACATTTTTGGCCGGGAAACGTAAACCGAAATACCTTCTGCTGATTGGATGGAGGACAGGAAAAAAATAAAACAAGACAACCTAGCAGTGTTCCTCCCAGTCTGTGTAAAGGAACTGGTACTGTAGTTGGGGTTATTGTGGGCCATCTAGAGGAAGCACTTGCTAATTATACACACAGGAAACGACGGATGGTGGACAAAGCTAACTATTAGGATGAGCTGCTTCTCCCTTCAGGCCGTAGGTCCTCCCCTGCCCTTTCTTATAATGTTATGTATAATGTCTGTATTATTTTTAGCTATTCAGTTTACATTGTACTTTCAACAATCACAGCACTTGTTGCATCCCTGTGATTAATCGCTGCTTTCACTTTACCGCAAATATTTTCTCTTTCTGTTAATTGTGTTTTGTGTACCCTGGAGCACTATTGCTCAGAATGACGCATAAAAAGCAGTTCGACTGGTTTGCTGAGGTGATAAAAACAAAGTCAATTCTACGACCTGACAGTCTTGGATAAAAGGGATTAATTTGGCATGAATGAATGAATGAATGGTGATTAGAGAAGTTATTAGTTTCTTGATATATTGACTTCTGTTCTGTTTGTTTAGAAGAATTAGAAACAAATTACTGCAGCCAAAATTTCTATGCTATGTACAGTTTATCTTGCTAAGAATTCTGATTGTCTCCTTATTTTGCGATCGTTTCTCCATAGGTTTATTGAAATTCTTTTGTCAGGTGTGTTACTACATTCTCCTTAGAATGGGGGTTATAGACGTGGGAGTTTGCCAGCCCCTCCTTTACTCAACCCAGACATGCTTGTTTGCTTGGCTCGTTTCAGACGACCGGTTCACCTGTTGTTTTCCAGTCCTGCTGAAACCTTTATTTGTTCTCTTATCTATGCAAAGCTAGAAACATGATTTACTTCTGAGTACTTTTAAGACATCAGTGTTTCTGTCCTGTGTACTATTACCTGTGAATAAGATATAATTTAGTGTTGATTTTCTTCACATTGGCAGCAGTTTTCTTGAAGCCGTTGCTAACTGACTGTCAAATTATCTGACTTTCTGTAAGTATTTTGGATTTGACTTGTAGCTGGTGGCATTCAAGGACTTTGTGAAAATTCTGGGTGCATTAGTTGGTATTCAGTTTGCTGAGAGCCCTCAAACACAGCTGTTTATTGGAAAATAACAGCTTTAAGGATTGAAAATAGAGAGAAGCATGGGTCCCGAGGGGAGATGTTTTTTTTTTTTTTGTTTTGTACTTATTGTTTTACTGCTTTTGCTTGCATCCCCTAGTGTTTATAGAGAGCTAGGGTGTGTCTGCATGGTGTCACTTTGTAACCCTGTGTATCTCTGTTCCTCTTCCCCGCTGTCGCCCGCTGTCCTCCAGATGTCCACCACCCAGTTATTAAAGCACACTCCATCCTCAGTAGCGCCTACTGCCACGGACCAAAAGGCACAAAGCCGCTTTTCCAGCAGCCCACCGGGCCTGCAGGAGCAGAGCCGGGGCCCCAGTGGGCTGACCAATCACTGCATGGCCCACAGCAAGCAGCTGAGCTTTGGGGAGGTGGGGCCAGCCGCCGGCCGCCTCAGCCCCCGCCCACAGTCGACGCCGCTGAATGGGGAGGAGGACGACGGCGGGGGCGGGGCCCGGGTCAAGAAGAAACGAAAGAAAAAAGACAGGAAGGAGGTGGAGCCTTGGCATAAGGCAGAGAAGGACCCCAAACCAAAGAAGAAGAAGGAGGTCGTCGAGGGAAAGGAGCTGCTCCCTCGGAGGTCTAAGGAGCTGAGGAAGGGAAGGGAGCCCAAGCTGGCTAAGGAGCCCAAGAAAGCGAAGAAGTCACAGGAGGCCAGGGCCAAGTCCAAGCTGAAGGCCTCCCGAGACTGCAAGAGCGGCCCCTCTCCCCCGAAACAGCGCGGGCGCAAGGCGAAGTGAGCCCCGCCTCCGCTGCCGTGTTACCCCTGCTGTAAATGTATATGTGTGCCACCGCTTTAGCCTGGCGGCCTTTAAATTGGCGTCGTTAGCTTCAGTTGGCTTGCCTGGCCTCGAGGTCACTCGCCGGGGCCTCCAACTGGTGTGTTTTCTGCACCTCTTGGTAAGGCGGGCTGCTGACGCTCCCTCTCTTCCGGCCCCTTCCGTACAGAGAGCAGGGCCCCGTGCCGCCGGAGAAGAAGAAAAAGGGCAAGAGGAAAAGCGACGTCCTGCAGGAGGCGCCGGAGAGTGACGAGACGGCGTCCCTCTGTGCGCTGGCCCCCGGCAACGAGGAGAGCAGTGACACCCTGGACGGCACGGTGAGGCACCCTGCGGGGGGGGGCGCTGCACCTTAATTTACCGTTTCATTCGACTTGAAAGTCTTCTATTTATTAATGGAGTTACTTCTTTTCTTATTAGCTTGCTAGCCGTACTCCGCATATTGTATTTTAATGGTTTGTTGACTATTCCGCGCAGAAACGTCGCTCCGGGCGGCAAGTGAAACGCAGGAAGTACAACGAGGACCTGGACTTCAAGGTGGTGGATGATGACGGGGAGACTATTGCCGTGCTGGGCACTGGCAGGATTCAGGCTCTGTCCTCCGCCACCCTGGCCTGGCAGGCTGAGGTAGGGTAGTCGCAGCACCCCCTGATGTTAAGAATCGGTACTTCAAGCATGGTCGCAGCATTGGTTTATGTTCCATGTACCCAGGAGCCCCCTGAAGATGAAGCCAACATAATTGAGAAGATCCTGGCAGTCCGTATGGTGAAGAAGGAGGTATGGCCCTCTGCCTTAGAATACACATGAATGTCTGTCAGGTTCTGATGGCAGACACTCTCCCTATAGCCATCTCTAACGTGTCACTTCTGTCTCGGCCTGTCCTGAGCAGGCATCCCAGGGAGAGCTGCCTCTGGAGCTGGAGGAGTTCTACGTCAAATACAGGAATTTGTAAGTATGTTCATTACGGACGGCGCTGAACTTCGCGCTCTGATCGAAATGGCCCGCCACAGGATGCCGACACTTGCTTGTTGGCGAGCAGATCCATAGAACATGGGAACAAAGGGATAGAGTGGGGAGCTTTTATTGGCCCCCTGGGGCACTAATTGGTGGGCAAACCGGTTACTATGTAACTAGCACAGGCTAACTATAGCCAGACCAATGCTCCTGGCCTCCGCATCTCACACAGCATGCCTGCTTTGGGTAGTTACTGACTTGGTGAGTAGTTACTGACTGGTTACTGGTGAGTAGTGGGTACATATATCCCCCCCCATGCCGCCATCTTCAGACCACAGTTGCTGGGCTCCAAGGCCTTATGGGGCGAAGTAGATCCATCACAATCGTGAACTTCACATTCGTAGTATCATTCTGAAGTGGACGCTGTATCCTTAATATTGAGTCTTTGTTTGAGTACACTGTGCATCTTTGTCTCTGCAACCAGCCTCATGTTAGCTGTCATTGTGATTGTGGAATCTTGAGTTTCTCGTCGTTGCTTAAACTTTTCAGTGTGGGTAGTTTTGCATGGGTCCAAAGTATAGTGGGGTCTACAGTCCATACAGTAGTAAGTTTAAACATACAGGGGCACAGTTTAGATGATTTGTATATTATATCAAAAGATGTAGATCTGGGATTCTCCGATACAGACTTAACTGTAGGGGTGCTCCGATCAGGATTTTTGAGGCCGATCACCGATCTCCGATCACTAGAAGCTATATCGGCCGATACC
>JABFDZ020000131.1:585937-607825 GCA_019775955.2 Pollimyrus isidori
ACTCTTAGGTATCGAAATTTGGTACCGAAAGAAAATAATGTTTTCGATACTCGATAGTATCGAGACAATTCGGTCGGCCTCCCCCCACAGAAAGAACTGCATCCTGGCGGATGAGATGGGTCTGGGAAAGACCATCCAGTCCATCACATTCCTGTACGAGATCTTTTTGATGGGCCTGCGAGGCCCGTTCCTGATCATCGCGCCACTCTCCACCATCACCAACTGGGAGCGGGAGTTTCGCACCTGGACGGAGATGAACGCCATTGTCTACCACGGTAGCCAGATAAGCCGGCAGATGATCCTGCAGTATGAGATGTACCACCGGGATGAGCAGGTATGGGAGGCAGGAACCTGACTCTTCCCCCTTTCTTTTCTGCTCTCTGTTAGAGGCAATGGGAAGAAAAGGTGTTTTCCTGATTGGTGGTGGGCGGTACTGTCTTCTGTCAGTCTCAGCCTGGTTTAATCCAATAGGAACTAAGACGAATAAGCAAATAAACAATAAGAAGTGGGCTGATTCGGGCCGGCTGAGAAGTAGATGTGTGTGATGAAAGCGAAGGGGCAGGCCTGCCTTTATTAGTGGTTAAAAGGTACCAGATTGTCATTTTCCAGTTGTGGTGTTTGCTTTATTTGATTAAAAACATCCTTGTAGACTTCCTGTCTGAGGCCATATTTTTTTTTTTATGCAATCTAATCCAAAGCTCAGTATTACAATTCACAAGATGTGTTTTGGTTACTAAAAAGTAATTAACACCCCTCTCCTCTCCCTGCTGGGCAATCCCTTACCCCACAGGGCAACCCGATTCTGGGCATGTTTAAATTCCATGGGGTCATCACCACCTTTGAGATGATCATGGCCGACTGCCCCGAGCTGAAGAAGATCCGCTGGCGCTGCGTGGTCATCGACGAGGCACATCGGCTCAAGAACCGCAACTGCAAGCTCCTGGAAGGCCTGAAGCTCATGAACCTGGTGAGAGGCGCCCGCAGACACTCAGCGAGCTGGGAAACTCCCCCCAGGTGACTGGTGCGTGACTGGTGCCCCATCCCCTCCACAGGAACACAAGGTGCTGCTGACGGGGACTCCGCTCCAGAACTCTGTGGAGGAGCTCTTCAGTCTGCTCAACTTCCTGGAGCCGGTGCAGTTCCCCTCGGAGACGAGCTTCCTGGAGGAGTTCGGGGACCTGAAGACTGAGGAGCAGGTAAACATGCGTGCGGATCACCCACCCCAACGCATCTTGCAGTATTTCCACATTAAATACACCTCTGCTCGCTTCCCCCTCCACACTTTCAGAAAACCGTGGTATAGCTATAGTGCTCATTCCAGGCACGTTTCACAGGTTGCCTCACATCTGCCAAAACAGATGCGTTTAGATGTAGACTAGATGCAGGATTGGAGTGTGTTTAGTTTGTCCCCTGTTATTTTTGTCATTGATTTGTTGATTAATCCTTAAATTTAACATTTAACTTAAAACCTGAGTCATTATTATTATTATTACTATTATTAATATGTTTCTGAGTGGTTTTACTCACCATCCATGCAAAACCGAAAATGCGAGTCCTTGCAATTCAGCGGTGGTCTGGATGCAGATTGGTGGTCTCCTCCAGTCTTTTTTACATTGAGAGCTACTTTTACAACAAAAAACACAAACTTTGCAAACTACTAAGTAAGGATGGTATCTTTCACTGAGCAGTCTCCCTCGAACAGATTCTTAAGGAAGCAGTTTGGTCATGATGCCAGATGGCTGGAATGATATTCCTTATCGGAAACCCCCCGGAACCTCTTGGTGTCACCATAAGAAAAGTGGTCTTTCGGACGTAGGGCGAGCTGCTCATGTTGCTGTTGAAATTTATTTTTTTTCCTGTTATCAGGCAGGATGGTTATTGTTGCGGGATTAAGGTGTCCATCCACGATTCTCTGTACCATCTGTCTCTGTACATCAGCAGTGTCTGTATGACTTTTCAGAATAAGTGGAAAAATCCCAAAGAAGCTATTTCCGGCCTGGGGATTTTAAGTGGCGATTGAAATACGACCCAGGTCCCCGCTAAGGTTTAGTCCCCTGTCTGTAAGAACATGTCTTTTTAAAACCAGCCAGAGGCTCAGCTGTTGCACCTGTGCCCACCCCACCCCCCCCACCCCACAGCACTTGTCAACCACACTTGACAGCAACTTACCTGGATGTTTTTTTTTATCCTGTTGGTCTTGTATGCCATTAGTACGATTCCTGAATTAGAATGTCATGAATTATTTCCTGAAAGAGTGATTACACTGAGATGTCATTCAGAGATCTCCTGTAGGTACAGTCTAATGGGCCGGGGCGGAGGTCAGTTACATTTTTGGAGTTCACGTGTCATGCTTTGCCCTGTGGCATATAGGTGAAGAAGCTGCAGGCCATCTTGAAACCCATGATGCTCCGTCGCCTCAAGGACGATGTGGAGAAGAACCTGGCCCCCAAAGAGGAGACCATCATCGAGGTGGAGCTGACCAACATCCAGAAGAAGTACTACCGTGCCATCCTGGAGAAGAACTTCACCTTCCTCGCCAAGGGCGCCAACCAGCATAACATGCCAAACCTCATCAACACCATGATGGAGCTGCGGAAGTGCTGTAACCACCCATACCTCATTACAGGTACCCAACCCTATCATCATCACAGGTTCCTGATCTCATGACAGGTTCCCAACGTCTTTAACGTCGTGTCAGATTCCTCACCATAAAATGATGGGTACTTACCCCAAAATCAACCTCATCGCAGGTTTCTAACCCTAATATCATCAAAGGTTTTAACCCAAATCCTAATATCATCAAAGGTTCTAACCCTAACCTCAACCTCATCGCAGGGGGTGGGCGGGCTGGAACAGTAATGCATTGGTTAGCCTCGTATCCACCAAGGGTCTGATGTGGTTTGTGGCTGATGGGTTCTGTGTGGGTGGAGCTAGCATGTCCTCACTGTGTTAATGTGGGTTTCCTGTGGGTACCTCCATTTCCTCCATCTGCAATTTCTAAACACTGGTGACTTGGTGACTCACACCTGCCCACTGTGTTTGTGTCTGTTGGTGTGTATGTGATGGACTGATATCCAGTACAGGTGCCATGTGCTTCTCAGACTCCAGGCTCTTTATATTACCCTGTATTGGCTAAAGGTTGTTACTAATGTATTATTTCTATATTTATATGTTGTCATGTATATATGCTATATTTCAGTGTTTTTGGTAAAACCTAATTCCGTGTGTCTAGTCTAGCCACGTCCTGAGTTTTCCGTAACGCCGCTGTCTTGCTTTATGGGATCAGGTGCCGAGGAGAAGATTCTGGAGAGCTTCAGAAAGACACACAGCCCCGATGCCTGGGACTTCCAACTGCAGGCCATGATCCAGGCTGCCGGAAAGTTGGTGCTCATCGACAAACTCCTGCCCAAGCTGATTGCCGGTGGCCACAAGGTGCTCATCTTCTCGCAGATGGTACGCTGCCTGGACATCCTGGAGGACTACCTCATCCAGAGGAGGTGAGACTACCCCGGTTCGGGCTGCATTTTCCATGAGCTTCACAAAGAATTCTTTAGCTATAAATGGTATCACTTTTCCGTTGGCCTAAAATGACCACATGGACAATCATGGTGGAATGAAGAAACAGTGTTATTTTTCAGCCTGGCCTTTACCCACTAGTCTGATTCGTTTAATGAAATCTGGTCCTTTTTTCTGGGTCTTTGTGAGGATTCATAACCGCTGCGGTCTGTTCTTGTGATGTCAGGTACACATATGAGCGTATCGATGGGCGTGTCCGGGGCAACTTACGCCAGGCCGCCATCGACCGCTTCTGTAAGGCGGATTCTGACCGCTTCGTCTTCCTGCTCTGCACCCGAGCCGGAGGTCTGGGCATCAACCTCACTGCCGCCGACACCTGCATCATCTTCGACTCCGACTGGAATCCCCAGAATGACCTGCAGGTAGGTTCTTTGTCACTCCAGAGGACACGACCTGAAATCTGTGGCGTATTAACTGTTGGAGAGCAAAGCCAGTGAAATGTAATATGGCTTTTTGCGTCACATTTAAAGCATTTAGAACTTGCCTTGAGCTCGGGCTGTACGGTTTTGTTAAAGAAATCCACCTTCCTTTCTGTACTCGAGGCCCAGGCTCGCTGTCATCGGATTGGCCAGAGCAAAGCCGTGAAGGTGTACCGCCTGATCACCCGCAACTCCTATGAGAGGGAGATGTTCGACAAGGCAAGCCTGAAGTTGGGCCTGGACAAGGCCGTCCTGCAGGACATCAATCGCAAGGGCAGTCTCAACGGGGTGAGCTGTGTGCCACACATCAGACGTGTCAGGGTCCCTGAGCTATTTCATGGGCAATCCCTTACCCCACAGGGCAACCCGATTCTGGGCATGTTCTGGGCACACACAGCCAGGACTGCAGAGCTCCAGGGCTCATGTGAAGTTATTGTCCTAAGTTTGTTCTGAGGGACCCCATAAGAATATCCCTTTAAGTGACACTATAATATTTATTTATGATTTGAGATTTATGGTTTCATATTTTTCATGAGCTGCTTAGAAGAAACATACTTGCATTTATTAACCCACAAAAAAAACTTGGAATATTATATGAGCAATATTATGTGCAAGGCTTCCATTTAATTTGCAGTGTGATTTGATCTGCATGAATGTTATTTAAAAGGAACAAACTGCTAATAAACGTTTTACTTGGCATGCTTTTTCATGTTATTTGTTCATTTCTTTTTTGCCCTAATTATTGCTCATTTTATTGTATTCAGTATAAAAACTCAATTCAATTTCAGTTTAGTTTGTTTTGCTGCCTTTTGCAGCAAAGTTGCTCCAAGGCACGTAGCCAGTTGTTCAGGAAATGGGGAAAAGGAAAGGAAGAAAAGCAGCATTCTTTTAAAGCCACAAGAAAGCAAATTTTGCTAAATACTAAAGAGAGATTATTTCCCAGTCGTGCTTTATTTCTATCTGTTGTTTTGTACATTTTGTACATCATTGCATCTTTATGTATTTTGGGAATGTGGCTACATCTGCCTTGGAATGCGGTTGCATTATTCACTCGCTGGGATGCTGCTTAGGTACAGCAGCTGTCCAAGATGGAGGTGGAGGATCTCCTGAGGAAGGGAGCTTATGGGGCGTTGATGGACGAGGAGGACGAGGGTTCCAAGTTTTGTGAAGAGGACATTGACCAGATCCTGCAACGCCGTACCCAGACCATCACCATCCAGTCTGAGGGCAAGGGCTCCACCTTCGCCAAGGTGAACTGAGAGGCCGGCAGCTTCGCTTGTGGGCTCAGGGTCATTACAATAACAGAGGAGTCTATATAATTAAATATCGAAGATATTAAAGTGATTTTTTTTTTGTGGTTTTAGTGTCCACAGTAGAGCTCTTCATTCTCGGGGCCTCTTTGTCACCTTGTTGCCAGTATGTGACCGTGTTCTTTGGTGGCTACAGGCCAGCTTTGTCTCATCAGGGAACCGGACAGACATTTCCCTGGACGACCCCAACTTCTGGCAGAAGTGGGCCAAGATCGCGGAGCTGGAGGTCGACTCCAAGGCGGAGAAGGAGAGTCTGGTGATCGACACGCCGCGTGTTCGCAAGCAGACGCGCCACTACAACTCCTTTGAGGACGACGAGCTGATGGAGTTCTCAGAGCTGGACAGCGACTCGGAGGAGCGACCTTGTCGCACACGGCGGCTCAGTGACCGCAACCGCCGATACCTGCGCGCCGAGTGCTTTCGGGTTGAGAAGAACTTACTGATATTTGGGTGCGTGTGCTGCACCCCCCGCTTCTACCCCACTAGCTTCAGTTTCAGCTGAATAATTAGCAGTCGTTAAGCACTTGATCGAAAATTGTATTTTAACTTTTGGCAAAACCGATGAATCGATTGAGGGCCAGCTGTGGTTTGCCTATTGAGTTCCTTGTATTTTGTGACTTTAACCAGCTAATACTGGGTTTTAACATTTGCTAAGTTCAGTACTAATTGATTTCATATTAGTGGTCAAATAAGAGAAATACAGGCCCTTTCATCAAAGAAGGACCATTTTTCAACATTTAAAAACAGTCTGTATACAAATGTTAATTGATAAATTAGTAGTTAATTGAGCTTAATTAGTTGGAACAGGGCTACCAAGGTTGTGGTTCCCGGGTTGCACCCAGTGTCTTTGGTGATATTGAGGTGTGACGTGTCATGGTGTTGATAGCGTTGTTCTCGCGCTCCACAGCTGGGGGCGCTGGAAGGACATCCTGACACATGGACGCTTCAAGTGGCACCTGTCAGAGCACGACATGGAGCTGTTGTGTCGGGCCCTGCTGGTCTATTGTGTGCGTCACTACAAGGGTGACGACCAGATCAAGAGCTTCATCTGGGACCTGATCACGCCCACCAAGGACGGTCATGACCAGGCGCTGGTCAACCACTCTGGTGAGGAAGGGACTGGCCTGAAATGCGGGGACCGCTGGGCAGCTTCAGCGTATTCTTTTTTGTAAATGCATTGTGCATTTTGAGTAGGGTTGAAATATACTGGGAAAAGTTTGCAATGCGATATTTGATTGTGATAATTTCAGTAATTGTGATATTTAGGAGTTGAAAAGTGAACTATATAGTAGGCGTGTTGCGATAAACGATAAATCCATTAACTGCACGATAATTAAAATGAGGACCATAATTTATTTGCATGCTTGTTTGTTTGTTTTCCTCCTGCCTCTCTATCAAATGTGAATTTCAGCTCTTTTTAGTAAAACGGCTCATTTGTCTCGGCTCACCAAGAAGAACCGGCTCTTTTTAAAAAACCCGCCCCTCTCTTCCTTTAACCTGATGCTGATTAGTGTGACCTGATTTGAGCTTGTTAAAAATAAGACACTGTCTCGTGGACGGGTTTTTCAGAAGACGTGTTCCGGTCATAGTCGTCCTTAATGTTTAGGCAGCTCAAAAACCCGGACAATTCTATAAACATTAATAAAACGGCTCTTGAACAGCAGCCAACTCCCATCATTCACTAAAAATAGTCGACTCAAAGAGCCGTCTCGGTCATGAACGACACATCACTAGTAATGAGGCATGAACTCTCGTGTCTGTGGGCTCTTTGCACGTCAGCTTCCGCGTTCATGGGAAGCGGCTCACTCATTTCCGGTCTGTGAGAAATGGCATTGGTTTATACATGCTGTTGATCAACGATGTACATCGCTTTTGTGAATTCTTCTCCAAAATATCGACGACTAAATTAGAGAAGGGCTCACGCTAATAAACGTTACTCCCAGACGGTGATAGTGTATGCATGCATGTGGCAAAGAAGTAACTATGAACATCCCCAGTCCTTCTAGCGGAGAATGTTTAACTTAGAATGTTCTATATGTGCTTAAGTACACATTGCGTTAATCTGTGTTTGCTATTCTTAGTGTCAAACAGAAACACGGGAACAGGAGAGGTTGCTGCTTCAGATCCATGAAGAAGCAAGACAAACAGTGTAGTGTATGGCGCACTGGTTCCAATTAAAGATGTTAAATATTCAGATTTGTGTTGTATAGACTCATCAAAGCTTATGATAAACCACCATAAAACAAGCCACGGAGACGCTGCAGCGAACGCTTTCAGACAATGTGAAAATACGCTGTATAAATAAAATTGAATATTTAGATGCAGTACTGTATTATACTGTATTATGTAGCGTATTTACACAGTTAAGTACCGTAATTTAATGTAGTACATCTGTATGCTGTAATGTGAAAAGCGTTTGAAACGGTTGTACTATACTTTGCAATCAAAATTAGCGACACTGTTTGTTTTATTACTTATTATTTATGTAAGAAATATACACGTGTCAGACTGAGAGAGAAAGAAAAATAGAAGAAAAACTTATCTTGGTTATCATGATCATCCGATTATAATTATCAGTGTTACCCAGGCAGATGTATTCACTATAAGCGGTAAAGTAAAATGTGGCGATAACTTGTATGAAACGTGAGTATAAATATGTTAGATTTGCCGAATCTCCCAGAGGTTTGCGTGGAAACTTAAAATTAGATTGTATTTTGAGGACATGGTGCACTTAGAAAATAATAATAATAATAATAATAATAATAATAATAATAATTATTATTATTATTGTTTTTTTCTGAAGCACCAGTTTATCCTTTGTTGTGCTCATAGTTGCTCAAAGCGGAAGCAAGCGAGTCGCATGATGTTTACAGATATGATGCCACTGTCACGTTATTGTTTATTGCATAATTAACAAAATTCCGGGGACAATTTATCGTCCAGCAGAATTTATCATGACAGGTCTACTGTACAGCCAAATATAACTTGCTATCTACTAACAGTCTCTTAGATCAGTTGGTGTTGTCGTGAGCTGTGCCAAAAGACAGCATTAAAAATGCAGATGTTGCTAAGTTTTGTTTCCTTTCACTAAGTGAACCTGGCTTGAACCCGGCAGACTATCGCGATCCTTGCGATGTGACAGTCGCATGTGCTTGAAATGTCATGTTGACATTAACATTGCACATTGTGCAGGCTTCAGGGTAGCACAGTGGTGCAGTGGGTAGCTCTCGCCACACGCCGCCACTTTGTGTGTGCGGAGTTTGCATGTTCGCCCTGTGCGTGCGTGGCTTTTCGGCGGATCCTCCGGTTTCCTTCCACTCTCCAAAAACATGCATCTTAACTGGAATGTAAATTAACTGTGTGTGACTGAATGTGCACCTAGCCTTGGCTGTTTGGATGGTTCCTGTCTCGTGCCAAATACAATGTATTTAATTTAATAATTTTACCCTCAGATCAATTAGGACATTTTTTGATTATTGATATGATCGATTGTGGCAGCCCTAAATTTAAATTGGTTACATGCTAAAACATGTTTAAATCTGGTAAATGAGCCCTTTTTAATGATTGTACAATAATTTAAAGTGTAGTGCTCAGCATGGTCTATGGGTTAGGACAAAAAAATGTAATGTGTTGTGTCTGAAGGTTCGTGGCAGGATTTACTCCTATGATATAACCTCAGTGTATCTACTGACCCCCTCCCCCCCCCAGGCCTGTCTGCCCCTGTGCCCCGGGGCAGGAAGGGCAAGAAGCTGAAAAACCAGCTTTGCCAACCTGAGTTGAAGAACGCAGACTGGCTGGCAAGCTGCAACCCCGAGGTGGTCCTTCAAGACGAGAGCTACAAGAAGCACCTGAAGCAGCACTGCAACAAGTGAGAACTCAGCTGGACCTGGAGCCTCAGTAGGCTGGGGGGTGGGGGGCGAATACTGCTGAACACATGAGAAACTTGGCGCAAGTCAGGTAGACAACTTCTGGAAAGTTCTGAAAATTCAAAACGAAGGACTCAATTTACCTGTTGAATATATGCGACTCAGAGTTTGTTGACATACTCAACTGAATTTCTTCTTTTCTTCATCAACTCATTGATCTTGTTGGATGGCTAGATGATCACTGCTTCCGTTCTCAAATATCTCCTCGGGGGCACCCCGGCCTTTTCATGTATTCATTACATTTCAGTGACAGTAACTAAATTAATTAAAGAAGTCAATGACTTCTTGATTAGCTGTATGAGTTGTGGTAGTGGTTAAGTCAAAAAAACACGTGGGTGTGTTGGATAATTGCTGCAAATACTAGTGTGATTTCCGGGGAGATTTTGATATAGGTAAACTGACACTTCAACAGACATAATATCATACGCAAGGGTTGTTTAAGCGTCATTTACCTTGACTACCTCAGACCTTTGAACTGTACTGTATGTGCTTATGTATTTTTAGCTGCTGTAGTTAATGTTGGAATTTAAAAGGGTGGCACAGCTGTTAAAGGCCTGAGGCTGGTTCTCTGTGCAGGGTGCTCCTCAGGGTTCGCATGCTGTACTACCTGAAGGTGGAGGTCCTTGGAGAGGCCGCTGCCCTGGCCATGGAGGGCACCCCCGCTAGGTAACTAGGAATGCCTGCCCCTGTTTATTTCCCGTTGGACGAGACCACGCACAAACAGGCAGATGGGTAGCAGCCTAGCGGGTAACAACATGGCCTCCGTATCCTGCTCGCTGCTAGTTTTAGTTCTGCTGGGTCTTGGTTTTTACTCCAGGTAAGATGGGTTACTGGGACACTGTAAAAATAATTCACTGTGCAAATGGTTTAAAATCATCTGTGGATTCTAATAAACAGCTGCTGAATAATTTTCTGTGCACAGTGTTTCTGTACGTATTCCCTCAGCCTAGAGCAAAGAGAGGAACAGAGTGGACCTATCCTGTGTGTACTCTGGGACGGACATATTGGTTGCTGTTGTAATTATTATTATGACTTCCCCACAGGAAATTAGACGTCGCCCTGCCTGACATTGACTACGTGGAGATCCCAGCTGGCTGGTGGGATGCAGAAGCGGACAAGTCGCTCCTGATCGGCGTGCACAAGCACGGTAACAGACAGCGCCCCCTCTGGCCAGGATGGCTGACAGACCGTGCGCACGGGACCAAGTGTCTCACAGGATATGGTTCCAGCTCTATGTGCAGTAATACTTTGTTCAGATGGCAGTTTAAGGGGGAAGCTTGTCTATTATCAGGAAGAGATAAAGAAATTCCTTAGTAATGAATTTAGTTAATCCTTTTGGGGGTGTGCTTTGCCTTGAACCCTGTGCTACCCTATAGAACCCTAGGCTACGCTGTGCTGCTTTCTGCCCATGAACCTGAACAGTATAAGCACTTTGAAGATGTATTTGCAGACAGTTTTAGTCTTGGATCCACTTTTATAATACAAAATTCCTTACATTGAGGAGTATGTCTGGGGCAGGGTGATTTTACACACACAGATATTTATTTATTTATTTATTTTAAAAGTACAAGATTTTTTTTTGTGAAACTGGACTGCAAACATCACAGGCTGATGGAATACTTCCAGAGGAAAAACATGGCAGGTGTCAAGGCATCGTTAATCAAACACAGAAAAATGTCTTGTCTTCGCAAATCTTTGTGACAGAACAAAGGGCTTCCTCGTAGTGGGAGCTGCAGGTAGCACGGTTGCCTTTAATGACGGGCAGCGGTACAGTGTGGATAAACGGAAGTGGGGGGAGGATGCTTAGTATTTCAGAGAGGCGCCGAGACACGTGCTTATAATGTAAATGCACCTCTGTCCCAGAGGAAGCAGCGTTTTGTTTGTGGAGGCAGCCTGGAATGGGAGCGCATCTTATTTCTAAGATCGTGAGTCCCAGGGGCAAATGGGGGCTATTTCTGCACAGCTGGGAATCGGGGAATCTACCCCTTTTAACATAAAGGTTTCTGGGAGATTGTTTATTAGTAGTGTGTATGCCGATAGTGGATTCTGCCAACCTCAGCTAGAGAAAAAAAAACTTAGCATCTGTGTCCCTATCTCTACCCCCCACCCCCCTTCCTTTTGCACATGTGGGGCTCAGGCTACGAGCGCTACAACGCCATGCGTGCCGACCTGGACCTGTGTTTCCTGGAGCGCGTCGGCATGCCGGATGTCACTGCACTGTCGGCTGAGCAGAGCGGCGGGGAGGCCCTGGCCGACGGCACTGACAGGCAAGGGGGTGGGGGGGGGGCTGCTCGTTTTCAGTGCTTCCTGGCATTCTTGCATAGTCATACATATCTATACAAATTGTGGGGGGGCTTTGCATATGAACCAGGACCTGTTAATGCTGACTCCAGAAAAGTACCATAGCAATTTGTGAGGGTGGGCCTTGCATCTGTTTCAAAATGTCCCAAACGGCTGAATGCCTGCAAGGTTGATTCTGATCTCTTGACACGGATGTCCACTGTGTGTCTCGCAGCATCTGCAAGAGTGACGAGGTCAAAGACGATTCTGAGGGAAAACCGGAGGTTTCTGGGGAGAGCGAACAGCCTGAGGCAAGGCGTCCGCAAGCTGGTGTCAGAGGAGTGCAGCAGTCAGCTCTGTGCCCACGGCCTTCAGGCTGATCTGTGTTACACAGATTCTGAGTGTGTTGTTCACATCATGCACATGTGTGCTGTTAACAACATGGTTTCTGGGAAATTATAAGATGAGCGGGTGCTGAACTGCTTTGTGTTTTGGGCTATATTGCTGGAAATTTTGCATTAATTAATGACAGTCTACTGCTGCACAATACCACATCAGTTATTTGCGCTTCATATTGCCAATATTAATCTCTGTAAACTTTAAACTATGAAAGTACCGCCACACCACACACTCCTTTTTACCTTGCTTATCCACAATATCTCTACTTTTGAGCTGTTCTACCATCCACCGCCACTTCAGGGCTCGTCGCATCCACGATAACAGAAGAGTAGCATGCGGCGTGCTCTCTTAACTGAATTAAATAAGCATATGGATACGCTGAGTTTATGCAGATTACTAACTTGTAACGTCACAATACACATCTTATTAATATTTAGGGTCATTACTAATTTGCTTATGAAACTGTGGCCATAAGTAAATGTCCATATTGTATCAAAGTTGGCATTCGGATACATATTTATACCCGTTACCTAAAGCACTGGGTGTTATTCCACATACACATATTGCAATTCTGTCACGATGTAATATCGCGCAGCCTTCTGTCTGTCCTGCTGTCATTGTTTTAGTCTTTGAGGTGTACTTTGGTTGAACATGCATTCCCATTCTTGCAGTGAGACCTTGGTCAACAGTCAGTCAGCCTTTTGTTAATCCTCCACCCATGTGTAATCATGTCACAGGAAGAGGACACTAATCTCCTCTTCCTCTTGTGTTCTTAAAATGTGTGTGGCAGAGAGATATAGGTTTTCGGGTTAATACATCGTTCTGCTTTTACCCTAAAGGAAGATGCAATATCCTTTAATGAAATTCTGGAGAAAGGTGAAAACGCTGTTCCAGGTAATCTTCAGTTTGTTTACTGCTTTGCATGAACTTGACCACAAATCTTTGCTATTCAGGGGTGGGTGTTTGGTCCGGGGCACAGTCATTAAACGCGGTTAGAGAGGGTGTGATTCATGTATTGGATAGCTGTAGTCATCTGTGCTGCCTTCAGATCCCTACCCTGCTGTGTTTGGCTGCTCTCCCCCTATAGCAGTCACCATCACAGAGAATGTTGATCAAGGGCGGGCCTTGTGGCCAGCCAGCTCCGCCCTCACCGCTCGCCTGCGGCGGCTCATCACTGCGTATCAGCGCTTCACCCGCCGTGAGCCAATGAGGCATGACTTCTTGGTGCCGGAGGGGACGGGGCCAATGGCGTGGCAGTTTGGTGAGGAGTTCCGTCGGAGGGTGACTGAGCCTGACCCCCTCTTCCTGGAGTGGCAACAAAGGTTAGTGGCCTTGGAGATGGACTCTATGGTAATATATCCATCCGTCCATCCATGCATCTATCAATTTTCGGAAACCGCTTTTAAGGGTCGTGGGGGGGTCTGGAGCCTATCCCAGAGGCTATGGCTGCAAGGCAGGGAAAAACCCAGGATTGGGCATAAACGTGCCACAGGCCACACTCACTCAATGTATTAGCAGAGCTACTTTTTGTGAAGTGATATAGTGCAGCCCTATACTAGAGGCAAGAAGTCTAAGAGCGACAGTTAAACATGTTGCCATCTGTATACCTAAACAGCAGTGAGTAGTAAATATTTAGATCTTTGAACATGGTCAAACTTTATGACTTATCACTGATTCAGTAACATGAGGTTGTGAATGGAATTTGCTTTGTGACCCGGTCTGGTTGGAGTTTGGGATGAGTGGTGCGGATCCGCAGCAAATTTTGGGTACCATGTGGACGTTCACTTACTCCCATGGTTTGATAGACAGGTTAGTCATATGCCTAAACCTTGCTTTTCACTGCAGCATTAAAGATAAGGAAATGTATGTTGGGCTGCATGTTTTTTTTTCCCCTCTCCATAGTGTTTTGCAGGTACAGTTTAGGGCAGTGTATATGAGGTGACATATAAGCCCAATGCTAGCTGTCAGAAGTGTCGCATGCATGAGTTTTACAGGCAGTACTGACAAATGGACATAAATTGACGAGTGAAAATATGCAATGTTGTGAACTGTCTTAGTGAATAATTTGGTGTAGATGGGAGATTCTGCGGGGCTCATGTTTATGCTGTCACTGATTATATTATGCAGATTTCCACTGTTTGAACTAAATAATAAAAGTTACAAAACCTAGAATTAAAAATTCAATTTGAATCCATGGCAGCCGCCTATTGTTTTGCTCTCGGGCCCAATAAATAACTGTTAAATTGTAGGAGATTTATGCATCAGAACAGCTCTGATCTTGTAATCCCAGAATGCATAGCGCGGTGTGTTCCAAGACTTCCTGCCAATATCATCGAGGAAGACGCCTGTGTAAAGATGTGAAAGGACTCAATGCTGGCCCTCACACACTTTAATTGCAGCTGTGAAATATGTTTACTTGAATTAAGTGCTTAAGGATCTCATGTAAATAATTGGCTCAGTGCAGTGACTGTTATAATGGGTGACATATATCTGGCAATGGCAAGAAAATGTGTAAATATTTGCTGTAAAACTGTTGAGAGTGGGTTAGTAAGGTAGTCATTAAAGACACTGCAAGTCATTTGTGGCTTCTGCTGTTGTTTCCTTGAGCCAGGAACTTAATCCCAATTGCTACAGCCCAGATGTTCAGCAGTAGAATTATTGATATCAGCTATTTTGATGATGAGGATGATACTGAAGGTGAATATGGCAGTAGACGCATGCGTGCCAAAGGGGAGAAATAATTTTTTCAATTTATTTTTCATGCTGCTGCTTTGAACCTGGGTAGCAAAGCCTCTGAATAATCATCAATTCCCTATTAGAATGGGGGAGGGACGCAATGGTGGGGAGGGGGAGGGAAAAAAAAAACAATTTTCCGCAGGAAAACTTTACTTCTGACCAAATGATTATCTGTAATGAGGGAATTAAAGTTATAAAACAAGGCAAGTCTGCAAAAGATAACCTCATCTTCAAGTGGGGACTGTCTGTCTGTCTTGTAACAGTTTACAATGCTTCAATGGGGAAACGGTGAGATGCTTCCCTTAGCCTGAGGTTTAACACACTTCTGCCCCCCCTCCCCCCCCGGTCAGGTGGACGCGGCGCGAGCAGGCCGACTTCTACCGCACCGTCTCCTCCTTCGGCGTCGTCTACGACCCGGAGAAGAAGGCCTTCGACTGGACGCAGTTCCGCTGCTTTGCGCGGTTGGAGCGCAAGACTGACGAGAGCCTGGAGAGATACTTCTGCAGCTTCGTCTCCATGTGCCGCACGGCATGCCGCCTGCCCCCGCGCAAGGACGAGGGTGAGCCGCCAGGGGGGGCCTTAAATGCAGCTATGCTCCACTTACGGTCAGCGCAAGTGCATTTTCGGCTATTTCTTGCTCCGTAGCTTGAATCAAAAATCTGATTTCCTCCGTTCAAGCAAGACTTCCTCGTTTGGATCAGATCCTTCCCCTCTGTGGTTTGGTTCTGTCTCTGGCGCACCGACGCAGGTCCGTAATTAGGTTTTTACCTGGGCTCTCTGTTCCAGGGCCTGTGGACCCGACGCTCTTTGTGGAGCCCATCACGGAGGAGCGGGCCGCCCGCACCCTGTACCGCATCGAGCTGCTGCGCAAGGTGCGGGAGCAAGTGCTGCGCCACCCGCTGCTGGGGCCGCGGCTGCAGCTGTGCCAGCCCAGCCTGTACCTCCCCGTGTGGTGGGAGTGCGGCAAGCACGACGGCGACCTGCTGGTGGGCGTGGCCAAGCACGGCCTCAGCCGCACCGACTACTACATCCTGAACGACCCGCAGCTGTCCTTCCTGGAGGCACACCGCAATTACGTACAGAAGGAGAGCCGGCGGTACCCCGCGGCCGGCGTGCCCCCGAACCCACACCCACAGCACCCGCATCCCTGCTGCCCCTACGAGGCGGGTCTTAGTCGCTGCCATTCTCCCCAGTCAGCAGAGTTCCATGTAGGCCCCGCCCACCACAGCCACTCACACCTCCACGGCCATGGGATCCACCATGTCCCTGAGGCGGTCGGCCCGGACAGTGTGGGGCCGCTGGGTGTGGGTCCAGCGGGCAGGGAGAGCTTCCTGGACTGCCCCCCGCTGGACGAGTCGCTGGACCTGACCTCCCTCCAACACGACGGGCTGGCGTCAGACTCCCTGCACGGCAAACCCACCAAAGAGGCTCTCAATGGCTTCCCGTTCAACTCTGCCACAGCCGGACACAGCATGCTGAACCCTTACGGGGGCCAGGCCGACACGGATCCCATCCCAGGCAAGCTGCGCAGCGATGTGCTGGTGGGCGCACCGTGCCCCTGCGAGGAGACGGGCCTCATCGCCCCCTCGGTCCAGCTGGATGACCTGCAGGCGCCTTGGGACAGCGAGGACCACGGAGGCACGGCTGACATGTTTGACGAGTCTGACACCATCCTGGGGCCTCCATCCCTGGAGACTGAGTTCTTGGATTCGGGGCAGCCGGGCGAGAGCAGGGGGGATGGGGGGCTGGCCGACTGCCTCGGCATGCCGGGCTCCGACTCGCAGGGCACTGCCGTGGAGTCACTGCAGCCCAGCTTCCTGCTCTTCAAGGACTTGTCGGACTCCGGGCCGGTGTCGGGCTCTGATTACGTGGCCCCTCCTGCCTCTCTCTCCGGCGTGAGCCTCCACCCCCGCGGGCCGGGCGACGAGCCGGAGGAGAAGCTGAGCGACTCGGACGTCACCCGCAGCGTCCCGAGTCCTGGCGATGGCGTGGAGAGCGTGACCTTCGAGCTCGATAAGGAGGAGCTTTCACGTGACAGCCAGAGCCTGCTGGGCCCAGAACCGGGCCTGGACCAGGAAAAGGACCAGGATCAGGATGAAAATCATGAGGAAGGTCAAGGCCTGGAACAGGAGCCGGAGCAGGCCCAGAGCCAGGAGCAGGATCGGGGGCAGGAACACAGCCAAGGGGCCTCACTGGAGCCTGTGGAGGGGCGATGTGACACAGGGGACGAGAGCACGCTGGGCGGCCATGCGTTCCCCTCTGGCGAGTCCACATCCCCCTCTCTGTCTGCTCCCTCCCCCTCCCTGGTCGGGCCTCCAGCTGACGCCCCCGTGGTCTCACAGTTCAAATCTGAGTTCCCCCTGGAGACCCTGGAGCCAGACAGCACCATGCCCTCCCCCAGACTGGAGCAGACCAGCATGCTGGAGGTGAAGGATGACATCAAAGAAGAGAGACCCAAAACCCCAGGTACGGTACATTCCAAAGCTTCCAGACAGCTCTTCCTTGTTCCTTATGATCCAGGTCACAGAGGTTATATTAATTTAAAGGCACGTAATCCAACGTTCTGTGTGACTCTTCAGCATCACTCTGGACAGACTGCTTGCCTTCAGTGCATTTGTGAATGTGAGCACCGGCGTTCTGCCGTAATGCCAGTCTGTTTCCCTCATCCCACCAGCTTTGCTGGAGGAGTCTCGCTTTGCAGCTGCCACCCACTCTGTGTGCGAGATGCCGGACAGCCTGACGGAAGTCCGGGAGCCGACTATCGCCCAACTCCTACAGGAGAAAGCCCTCTACTCCTTCTCTGATTGGCCCAAGGTGCCGTTTCCCCTCCCTCTAGACGGCATCATGCTGTCAACCTGCTACCTTTTACATTGATCTTTTGGTAGTTTTTAACGAGTTTGTTGTTTTGCACCATTACTCCTTTTTTGACAGTACCATTTTGTGAATGGTTCATGACCACGGAATGCCGTGTCAAAACTTGGAGTGTTTGTAAAATATAGACACATGACTTTACACTGTTAGAGCAGCCATTAAGATGATTTTAGTGCGTGGCACTCCCACAATGCTTTGTAAAGCTTTTGCTTGTTTCTCTCTGGCAGGATCGAGTCATTATCAATCGCATCGACAGCATTTGTCACGCCATCTTGAAAGGGAAGTGGCCCACCTCTGGTCAGCAGTATGAGTCTCCTAGCTGTGTGCCCAACAGCACCTCCCACAGGGCTGCCTACATCCCAGCAAGGGTGCAGCCGCCTCAGAATCTCGGCTATAACATCTCTGCTCCTGTGTCCCACCTCCCCAAGGTGACAACGCTGCATGCCCACTACCCGCCCCTCAGTCGCTAAGACCCGCCCCTCAGTCGCTAAGACCCGCCCCTCAGTCGCTAAGACCCGCCCCTCATGGGTCATATCTTCCGACTGGCCAGAATGCAAGCCAATATGATGTTTATCATCTATTCTGTTTACTATTCCATAAGTGATTATATTGTGCTCAATAAAATTCTGATTGCACTTAAAACATATAGTTTCCCTGCCATCTGGTAGCATCTGGTAAAGTTTGCATGGCTTAAAGCATTTTCATAATTAAAGACAGGGGAAGCATGTGGCTTAGCGTGTCGAGACTCCATGCCTGTGATCTGAAGGTTGCAGGTTTGAGCCTCGGCCCCGGAAGAATAGCCACATGTCTTTGGGCTATTGAACAAGGGCCTTAAACCCAGGCTCCAGGGACATCCCATGCTGCCTGAGCCTGTACAGTTAAGTTTGCTCTCATGTGTCTCTGTGTCGCATGGAGAGCAAAATGGAGTAGGCGAGAAGAGAATTTCCCTATGGAGATTAAGAAAGTGTCACCTGTTCTGTTCTTTTTCATTCCATTCTATTTTACGTATTAGTTTTCATGACAGTAGCTTGTTCAGGCGGCTGGTCTGATTACGGTTTCTTCCGACTCGCCGTAGCGGCTGTAAGGATGATGTACCCTACGTGCGGCGAGGCCAACGCCCCACCCTGGTGTCTTTCAGGAGAGCTTGGTGGGTGTCCCATTCCTGGCTGACCTGAAGCGGGGCCGCCGGGTGTTTGAGTACGAGGCGGAGGTGCCCGGGAAGCCCTGCCCGGCTGTGGAGAAGATCCCGGTGGGCATGCCTCATCGGGCGGGGGCACTGCTCCTCAACGGCTGGCAGGAGGCGGCCATGGACCTGTCCAAGGCCGGGGAGCTGAGCATGGGTGGGGAGGCGGCGGCGGTGGGTCATGCCGGCCCTCACAAGCTGCCGCCGCTCGGCCCGCTGCAGAGCTCGCGCGGCCTGGACATGGCCAGCATCCTGCAGGCCGGCCTCATCCATCCGGTCACGGGCCAGATTGTCAACGGCCACCTGCGGCGGGACGATGCCGCCATGCGCAGGAGGCGGGGTCGCCGGAGAAACGTGGAGGGGCCCGAAGTGGATTTCCCCAAGAGCAGAGAGCTGCACACACCTGACCCGCAGGTACTCCTCCCTTCACACTCTTAAATGGCTTTTAATCAAAATAGAGTTTGTTTGATCACTCTGGACATTTTTTTTTTCTTTTTCATATAAGACGCTTTTATCCAGAGCAGCATACATTTTTAAGAAAGCAGGGTCAGCCAGTCCCTGTAGTGTTTGGCGGTTGAGGTTCTCCTTCAGGGACCCGGCAGAGCCACCCTAAGATCTCAGATCACAGATTACTGGTCACTCTTACCCGAGTCCCATACTGCCCAATGCACAGCTGAGGTGACTTGACTGGGGCTGTTGACATCGTGTCTTACAGAGTGGACCGGATGCCATCAGCCAGTCTACAGTGTCGTCATCGTCCTCCTCCACTCCGCCGGAGCGACCCGCTGTGGCCCCCCAGCCCGAGGGCTTGGTACTGGACCGGGAGGCTGCCAACAAGGGACTCCTGGAGTGGCTGCGGCAGAACCCCAACTACACCATGGAGCTGTCGCCCTTCAGTCCGGTAGGCATGTCTGGAGGGGCTCCTCTGCAGGGCAGAGGGTGTTCGGCCCGTTACCGGTGCCTTTCCATTCCAGTGTCCCTCTGTGACCTTTGGCCCCCTCCAACTTCCAGCCCCAAAACGTAGGCATCCTCCACGGCTTCGTGGAACGACCCAAGCAAAGACGACATCGCTGCAAAGACCCCAGCAAGCTGGATGCTAGCGCACTGACCGGGGAGGAGCGCGTCCCCGTGGTCCACAAGGGCACCGGCCGCAGGGTAACGCCTGTCCTCCCGCACCCACGCTTCCTGTTAGGCACACAGCTCTGCTGCAAGCGTGGGTGCCCTTCAAAAATAGACGCACTGATACTGGCATGATGTGAGGGTCCCGGCCATGATGGGACCCAGGTGGTTTAAACTCCTGGAAGCTACCCAGTGCCGTGACTGTGGGATTCTGCTGCCTCTGTGAGTCACGGTTGTGTGGGAAGATGAATAAGGGATTCAGCCTGGAATCAAGCCTCTCCCCGCATACGCTGTGTAGAGCCACCAGCCGAGCTGTACAGCTGTGAGGCTTGACGTAATCCAACAGGCCGCAAACACATTTTGCCATTTAGATGACAAGTGCCAGGCATAGCATGGATTATTAATCCTGAATGTCAGCCCCAAGGAGCAGGTGGGAATGAGCTCTTTACCTGACTGCCCATCAATATATCCCTTTCTATTATACACAACAAACGAACTGCAAAGGAGTATAAGAGGGCGTAAATCACAGTGAAACTTAAAGAAAACAAAACCTGAAATATCGAGCATCTCCTCTGCGGCACAGGGGAGAAGTGAGCATGGCATTTAGGGAAGGGATTGTCCTGCTATGGAGTATTTCCTTGCCACTGTTTTTCCAAGCCTCCGGTGTAAAGCACTATACAAAATAAAATTCAGTTGAATCTCTGCGGTGTCACATGTGTCAGAACAAGGGACCCATTGTGACGGGGGTGCTCAGCATGCTTCGCTGCTTTTGGGCTATCCCCATTCATCAGGTCCACCTGACTCTGCTTTGCAGCTCTTCTTGAGTATCCAGTAGCCTCGTTTTGCTCTGTGGTCAGTCTCCAGAGCCTGGTGTTAACATGTGCAATGCACAGTTATTTTTTCCTACTTTATGTGGCCTAGTGTTGTATGAACATTCCATACCCACAACCCGTTTAGGTAACACCCCGCCCCCCCCGAATAAGGAGCTGTAGCTTACAGGCCTTTTTTTTGCAGCACCTTATCTCTGGGAATGCTGGGGGAGCCTTTGAAACGTCCCCAGTGTAATTGAATCCTTTTTACTGCGCGGCCATGCTGAAGTTCTCTCGTGTGTCCCACTGCTTGCAGTCCCTGAACAATTGGGCACTTATTTAAACGTGGGGAAGTCTGCCAGCTTTCTGTTCTTGGTGTCATTGTTGATAAGTGTTTGTAAGTCCCTGAAGGGGAGGGTGTGTGACAAAAGGAGTAAAAAAAAAAAAAAAACTTGAATTCCAGTTCATAGGAAGAGAACCACTATGCAGTTATTGGAGGTTTCACATTAAAGACAAATGCTGTTTTGTACTTCCAAAGGCCACATTTCTTACAGATTTGCTGGATGAATTCCATGCCTGCTCTGTGGTTCAGTTCTGCTCTTTTACATAAATCATATTCACCTTATATCAGTTAGTGGCCATTCTAATTTTCAGTCAGCAGCTGAATGATTCAAATCCGTTGTCCCTTCAATACAGGTCTCACATTGGGTGGAAGTCAAACATTTTCTTTTAAAATAATGTTTTCTTCACATCTTAGAGAAAACCATGCGTTTTTGTTGCCTATAACTGAAAAACGGTAGCCTTGCCTCTAAAGTTTGAACTGAATCTGTATTTCCATGTATTACAGCTAGGGGGTGCTATGGCACCGGCGATAAAAGAGCTGTCACGGTGGTTGGATGCTAATTCTGATTACTGTGTAGCCCCTGACTGGGCTGACATCGTGAAGCACTCGGTGAGTAGTTACACTTCATATATATTTTTATTTTTTCTTGCCACCAGGTAGCCACTTGGAAGTTTGAGGTCTCATTATTTCCATGACCAATAGAGGGCAGTCTGAATTTGTTTTTTTTATTTTTATTAAAGTCAATAGATACATCTTCATATAATTTTTTGGAAAAATATTTGCAGGGTACCGTATTTGCCGGCGTATAAGACGACTGTGCGTATAAGACGACCCCCTGAGTTTTCCAGTTAAAATATAGATTTTGTTATATACTCGCCGTATAAGACTACCCCCTCTTCCGCACACCAAATAAAACT
>JABFDZ020000131.1:611282-625361 GCA_019775955.2 Pollimyrus isidori
AGTATATATCAAGGTATGTAGTATAGAGCTTGATTCTATCGGAAAAAAGCGATTCACGCTGATGTAAATTTCCCATCGGTCGTGTGCACAATTCCCCATTAATCCCACCACAGTTACAAATTTAATGTGGAAAGCATTTGGTTTGACTTTTTTATTCAAACACAAAATGTTCGGCCAGATGTTGAGTTTAACATTTGTTTTTGATAAACGGGTTAAGCACAGATGGTAACCGGCATGTAAGTCGTTGAATATTTATTCAACTGGTGTCAGCGCTTCTGAGCGGCATGTTCCGCTGTTGATTGTGATGTTGACAATCGGCTAATTGGTCACGACCAATTGCTAAAATCACACGCAAACCTTAAAAGATAAAGCTGCTCGTTTTGTAATTTTTTTTTCTTTCTTTCTTCTAATGTCTCCAAAACACTCCGGTTGTGGCTGCGACTGTACTTGGTCATTTTGCTTTACTGGTGAATTGAAATAAAATAAATGAAGGTGATCAATTGCAAAGCAGTGAATGCATTTCAAAAGCGTTCTAGGTTTCACTTTGTAGATGGACACAGTGTTTAATTTAAAGGTCATCCTAATGCAAACTGTTGCCTGTTGGAAATATTGTCTTGCAAAAAAATGTTTGATTATTCTTGTATCTTCGAAAAGATGTGCCCCAGGCTATTGGGGAAAACTGCCTGGTCACATGTAAAATCCAAGTTTACTTCATCCTCCCACCCACTGGGTCAAAAACCGAAACTCTTGTATGTAAGAGAGAGAATACTTTGGAGCAGTATATGACTAATATTGTGAAGGTCAAAGAATATTTATTCATTTTTTTCACGTCGCCATTTACTTGTATTTTTTTCTTAAGTAATTTATCCAAAGACCGGGATGTTTTAGACTCATGTGTATTTGATGTATTTATTGTACACTTCTGTCTTATAACATTTTTTATCTCCCCTCATTTCTTTACTTGTACTCTGACTAATAAGGGTTCAGAAAAAATGCTTGCTGGTTCCTACGGCACGTTCTGGCTCTGACACGGTTTCCTGTTAAAAAATAATAATCATATTTATTTGCTTTTAATATTTTTGCTCCTGGTGGATGCAAGAATAGTTTTATTAGTTTCAAAAATAAAAAGTTAAACGTACTGATAACATAAGTACTTGTCGAATAGGCCTGTACCTCATGAGTACACTGCCTAAGGCTTGCGCTTAAGGTCAGAGCTACAATCATTAATTACATGTTCACTTAGCTTCTTATTTTTTTCCAGACCGGGAAGACTGAAGTGTAGCTTCCGGTAATAGCTGTGCACCGCACACGTACATCGCACACATGCGCTACAGAGTGTACTCACAAGAAAGAATACAGGACCTTAGCGTTTTTGGGTTGAGCTCTGTCACTGACACCATTGCACTTGGCTTTCCTGTGAGGATGCTTTGAAGCGTATCCATATATGTCCATGCACCTGAACTCGAAGACCCCATCAGCGTGTTACTTGGGGTTGGGTGTCTAAATACATGTTCTGGGGTTTTTTTCCACAGCTGTTTGCCTTAGGAACATAGTTCTTTTGTTTGGATCATGCAAGGCCAGTGTTCCCCAGGTGGATGTACTGTAAGCTCTTAGTTTCATTCAACCAAGGGTACTGTATTTGGGATCATGTACTACAATAATAATAAAATGTACTCTGTGTTGGTCTAAAATCGGCAGCAATGTTTTTTTACGGCATTGTGGTTTTATTTATTTTGTTTTGTTGAATTAGCTCCTGTATTCCCATGTGGACCAATCACATAACTAAGAACATGGTATGTGATCTTTTATTGTGCAATAAAAGATGACCTTCAACTTTCAAATGAGTGTAGTGGTTTTAAGTGTCACGGAGAGGGATGTAAAATGCAAGTATTATATCACACACATTTCTTTATTATGGGGGTATTTCTTATCCTGTTTGTTGTGAAAGCTGTCATTCCCGGCACATCGCATTACAGCTGAACACATCTTTAAGTTGTGCAAGCTGTTTTTCCTGAATTAATTTTCATGGTATTAACAACTTTTAACAAAAATATTTTACTACAAGAGTGGTGGTAATATTAATGTCATTATTGCTGATATTGTTGACATGGGTCATGGAAGAAGTGCTGTGCCCTACCGTGGCATCCCATCTAGTGTATACCTTGTCCGGGGCGCCAGTCTCAGAATGGGGTTGTACCAGATGTACATGTGGTCGACGTGTAGTGTGTTTTTTTTCTTATTCTTTTTAGACTACAAATTGCTAATTCCAAAGTGGTAATTATCGTAATTGTTTTTTTCTTTACTCTCTCCCCCGAATAATATTTCAGCCACTGTGTTTAAAGCTCATAATGCATTCTACAGAAAAAGGTTGGGGGGGTTGCTTAAAACCTGTGATCTAAAAAGCAGTTGCAGGGAGTCCAGAGAGGCGTACCGTAAACTGAAGAAATATCAGTTTAATTGGTTACCTGATCACGCAGATGACTCATTAAGCCACGCCGAAACCCACGCAGAAGACTTAAGATATTAAATTGATTAGAATGGAAACCAACGACTGTGCAGCCGTTGGTTTATAAAACCATTTTCGGATTGTCGCATTATGACTCCTAATGGCGTAATAATTTGGCAAAAATTTCAAGAGACTATTTAAGGTTCAGTCGAGGATTGTGATTGTTTACCAGTGTTATTCACTTTGTTGTTTCGGTAAAGGGCTTTTCAGTGTTTTAATAAAAGACAAGCCTGTTTCATTCCCGTTTGCGTCGAGATATGCCTCTGCAGAGTTACAGCAAAGATATCTAGTTTTAAAGCACAGAAAAGGAATCTCGTCATTCGGGAACACTGAAGACAGGGGACGCAAACACATTGTGTTAATGGGTTAAGTGTGCACATATCGACCTATCGTTAAAAGTACAGTTTACACTTAAACCAAATGATGTATACTATGTAGCGGGTGAATGTTTTAGGATATCGGTGGCGTGTCCACCATAGTGTACGCGTTCAGGCACGCCCAAAGGGGAGGTCCCGTGGGCACCACTCCCCACGTGCCGTCTCTTCCTGTAACGCTGTACTTTTTCGCGCCAATTCTGCCAGCAGGGGATTGTGGGATACTGGTGGATGACTGAGAATACTGCGGTTGCAGTATAACGGCATAGTTTTTTTCTTTTTGTTTCAATTTGAGAAAAAGGAATATTCAGATGCGAGAAAACGAGGCGGACTCCCCGTGTGGGAACGGGGAAGATAACACGGCCCAGGACATCATGGAGGCGCTGTGCCAAGAGTTGAATATGGACGAGCAGACTGCGGACGAAGCTATGCAAAATTTCTCTGCTGTCTGGAATACATACACCCTAGAGGTGAGGGAAATTAGACATAAACTAGCGCTTTCACCTCATCTCTGGTGTTTATTAACGACATAATCGTTAAACCTCGGAAAGGTAGTTCTATCTTGGTGTTTTTGAAGTTGACAGTTGTTCGGCTGAATATTTCTGTCGGGCAACTAACCCGAAGTCGGACTAGTCAACAACTTGGCTGCGCGTTTGTGTTTATGCAGTGGGACGATACGTCGTCGAAGTTAAAAAATATACAAAAAACTGCGGCATGATCCTGGTGCTGCAACAGTAATGTGGATTTTATTGACTTGTGTAACTCGCCATGTTTTTAAGTTTTGTTTGACAAAATACTTCTGTGTTTAGTTTGCCTCTATTTGTCATTGCCCCAAATTTTGGTATCTTTCTTAAACCACATTTCCGCCCCATCTCTGGTTTGATCTGAAATGAATAGAACTATTATTTGCGACTTGTCCTTTTCATTGAACTGGTGTTTTGCGAGTCCATTAGATGATCATTATTTTGTGTGTTTGCACTGTGTAGTGGCACTCGTTTATGTACAGGTTGGACAATTCTCCATTAGAGTAATAACTAGTTCAAGAAACCAAATTTAATGCTATTACAACCTAACGAATTAGTGATAAAGCAAAAAGTACTGGAAGATGGAAAATATCCTCAAAATGAACCGAACAGGTAGCAGCACCAGACCTTATAAGTGTATCAACTGGAGTTAGGTAGGATTTTTAAAAATTCGACTCCAAAATGCTAGGGATTGCACATGCGCAATTGGTCTGCGTGTGTTTACAGCTCCACGCGGCTAATCCCCCCACCCCCGTTTGATGGAAATGGGTCCTTCATTAACATGTGATCATGGTACCTGGCGTTACCTCACATAAAACGAGGTGTACTACAGAAGAGGAGTAATCTTATTTTACGGGATGGCTATTATAGCAGTGGGAGTACATTTATTAGTTTCTGTTATTATGAAACTGGGATTGCTCGGTTAATTCTTTCATTTCTTACCATCACTGTAGTCCCAAGTATAATAAAATCAATACAGCACCTGACAATGAATAACCAATATAAAAAACTGAATAGCCATCACATGTTTTATACATATACAGTAGTGGAGATGCAATTGAGGTAGAGTTTGGGGGAATAAAGTGAGTTTCTTGAAGAGCATTTGGGGGAAAAAAATCATTCCCTGAAACTTGGGGACAAATCCCTTAAGGTCCTAACTGTCTGAGAAGGGGAAGGATGGAGAAAAATTGCAGTACTGATGATTGGACCTTGTGTTTTTCTTAGGCAGTATATTAAATGTGTGTCCTGGACTGTTCTGAGCTGTGCGCTGCTAACCATCTTACTTGTCTCTATTCTTCCAGTGCCTGTCTTGCTTGTATCACTGTGATGCAATGACTTGTCTTATCTTAAAAAAAAATCTGGCCCAACGTGTACACTCCTATAAGGTGCCAGAAATGCATCTTTTACTGATATGGCAGCTCTGATTTAGCCAAAAACGAAAACCTTTATGAGAAGCCCAGCCCATTTGCTTTTTGGGTCATGATGTGGTGCAGTATTGATGTGTCTTTGGTGCTGCTTCTCAGGGGGAGCTGGTCCACTGGCTTGCCTGTGCCCTCTATGCAGCCTGCCGCAAGGGCAGCACACCCACTGTGGGCAAGGGGGTGATGGAGGGAAATTGTGTGTCACTCACCAGAATCCTGCGGTGCTCTAAGCTTAGGTGAGGATAGAATCCCATTTTGCCTGATTTGGTTTGTTTTCCATTTACACTGTGTGCAGATTTATTAGGCTAGTGTATATTCTGCTTCTATCTTCTCTTCTGACCAACAATTTTAGTCCAGATTAATCACAAGAAGTATAAGAAGTCACATGCTTTCAAAAAGGTTATGTTATTCATGCAAGACAATGCCCCTTCCCATGCAACAAAGTATTCTATAGATTGGCCGAGAAAGGCTTGATGGGATTCATTGAGAAGAACGGTGGCTATACAGTATACAGGACATTAAACTTGGTAAAGTGAATGGTACAGAATGGCTGATTGTCTGCTATTTCTTATGCAGACTCAAACAGGCTGTTTTTTTATTTTTTCTGTTTATGGTGAAGCGAGAAATCCAGTTAGTTTCCGAACACTTAATAATTGTGCACAATTGTGACAGACTTGTTTTCTCTTTAAATAAACTTACTTGAAGCTAAAGAACTTCTCAATTTACTTTCCACTCCCGAAATTCTGCTGAAAATTATTTCCAGAAATAGCATTTGCCTAATAATTCTCCATACAGTATAGTTTAAGCAGACCCGTAAGTACTAGCTTGTTTCAATACTTGTTCTTTTCTTCCCCTTTTAAAATGGCAGTTTGATTCAGTTCTTCTGTAAGATGAAGAAGTGGTCGGACATGTCTAATTTGTCCCAAGACTTCAGAGATAAGGTTGGGCACTTGGAGAGAAATTTTGAAGTGACAACGGTGATCTTTAGGAAGTTTGAACCCATCTTCATGAGCATGTTCCAGAATCCTCAGGGGGAACCTTCACGACAGCCTAGGAGCAGAAAGCACAGGTACTGTATCAAACCTCCAGCTCTAATCACTGGCCTAAGCACTTGGGGCACCGTTGTCCTTTTCATTTTTATTAATATAAGTAAGTAGCAGTTCAGTAATTGGTTTTAACCCACCCCCTCTTTTTCAAGGCGGCTGCCCTGTCACATAAGTGATGTCTTCAAATTTTGCTGGACTCTCTTTGTGTATACTAAAGGTAGGGCTTCCCACTGATAAAATCCCATTGCCAAAATGTTTACTCATTAATGGTCGATCCTGATTATAGTGGCTGATGCCAGGACTTTTTTTTGGGGGGGGTGTTGGCTGATATTATGCCATTTTTAGTAGAAAAAATATCAATTCAGTAAAACAATGGCTTAACTTTACTTATTTAACATTAATAACAGTCAAAAATGAATTTTTAATTACATATTAGTCACATGTTGAACAAGGACATGCAGCATTTTAAGACCACATTCAGTTCTATTTCTTTGGCGTCTGATTCAATTTCTGACAAAAGTAACAAAATATGTTTTAAAACAGATCGTTTTGGCTTGTGCCAATCTTATTCATGATGTGAAACTGATGTATGCGAGGGGAATTTAGGACTCTTACCTTTGGCTGATGTGTAGGTTCGCCACTATAGGGTCTGATAAACCACACTGCAGCAGCTGGCGAAGTGAGTGCTGTGTGTGGCTGCTTGTCAATCACACAGCCACACGCCGCATTTACAGTATCGGCCACGAAGTCTGTTTAATCGGTCGACGCAGATTGCCCTAAAGTGCTTAATTAATCGGCTGCTCCGCCCCCTGTCCCATCATCCTCTACTAGTACTAACGGTAACATTTACTGTACATTTTAGTTAATGTGGTTGGTGGTTCAGTAACTTTGCACTGCAGAAATTGACTTTGAATGCGACTCCACAGGAAATTTCCGCATGATTGGCGATGACCTTGTGAACTCGTATCACCTGCTCCTCTGCTGCCTGGATTTGGTGTTTGCGAATGCACTTCTGTGTGCCAACAGAAAAGACCTTATCAATCCATCCTTCAAGGGTAATGGCCCAGTACTGTCATGATTTGGGCGTTTGCTTCCCTGGGGTGCTTTTAAAAGCTAATGCTTTATGTTGATGGTGGGTGTTTTTTTTCTTTTTTTTTTCCTTGTGCAGGTCTGCCTTGCCCTAAGAATCAAGACTTCCTTAGCCCTGTTTATACCCCTCCAGAGCAGCCCCCATGCATGCTGGAAAAGTTGTGTGAACTGCATGATGGGCTGGTTCTAGAGGCCAAGGGCATTAAGGAGCACTACTTCAAACCCTACATTAAAAAACTGTTCGAGAGACAGGTACTGTCCCATCTCAGGTTTTCCTTGCAATCTGTAAGGTTGTCCTGCGTCTCGCTAAAATGAATTCATTTGAGTTTCATCCATCTTATAACAGCTTGTCCAGGCTTTGGGGGCTGATATCTCCCCGGGCAGTTAATGGCTCTAGGCAGCAGTACAGTTTGAACGAGGTGCCATCTCAGGCAGTTTATAGATGCCGTTTAGCCTTTGAATATGCAACATGCAAACTCCACATACAGTCTGCAGTCTTCAGACCCAATCCTCTCCTTGGGCTTGAACCAGTAATTTTTGGGTTGATAATTTGGTAGATTAACAACAAGGCTTTCTGTGAGGGCACTGGGTCACACGGAACCCCCCATTTAAAATTCCTTCTGTTTTACCATAGTCTGACTAGAAGTGAAAACAGCTGCCTTGTCACACCATTATTGGTGAGTCAGGCCATAATGTGTTTTTCTTCCTTCTAGATTTTGAAAGGGAATGAACTGTTGCTCACTGAACTCCTGGACACCCCTAACTTCATAGATAATAAGTAAGCGATGACCACCCCTGTCTCCTCCTCTTCCTCTCTTCACTCTACTCTGGTCTTTTATAGTGAAATTTCTGGACAAAATTCATAAATGGTGTGATATGCTTAGACTAATGGAGCATTTGACCTTTTTTATCGTTCTTTGTCGTCTTTTTGGTGTCTTGCAGTAGCTTTTAGATTATTTGAAAGTTGTACTTTATCTCCAGTTTTTAGCCTCTCTTTAGTCCCTTTACCCAGTTAAATCTTTTCCCCCTGTCTCTTTGTACTCCGTCTTCCTACAATGAGCTCTACTAATTGCAAATTTTTACTCTGATTCTGATCGCCGGCTTGCTTGCCTCCCCCAGCAAGGCGGTTAACCGAGAGTATGAGGAGTATGTGCTGACGGGCGGCGATTTCGACGAGCGTGTGTTCTTGGGTGCGGACGCTGATGAGGAGATCGGCACTCCCCGCAAAGCCACGGCGACTGAGCTTCCCGAGGGACAGCTGTCCTGCCGCCTGCAGATGGAGTGTAACTTACAGCAGCACTTTGAGAAGGTGCAGCTGGAGCTATGGTTGCAGGGTGAGCTTTACATCCAGAGCTAGAGCTCAAAGGGTCACGTTTACTTTTCCCCCTGCAGACGCGCTCGTTCGCACCCTCTACCCCCCTGACCGGCCGGGGATACCTGAAGGAAAAAGACATCCTGGTGACGCCAGTGTCCTCGGCCACGCAGAGTGTCAGCCGGCTACAGAGCATGGTGTCCGGACTGCGCAAGGCCCCCAGCGAGGCCCTGTTTCAGATCTTCAAGTGAGTAGGACGGCCTGGAAGTTCAGGCATGTTTCTTGCTGTCCACGGTCTGGTGCTCTCCAGTCGCCATGTACTACTCACCTACCAAAAGGCATCAGAACTGCCTCCCTCAGGACTGCTCCCCTTGGCGCTGCTCAGCATCTTACTCCCTGCCGGTATTTATTTCCAGGTCGTGCTCTCGGGATCCCACAGATGCTATTCTGGAGCGAGTGAAGTTCCTGGGGGAGACGTTCCGGGAACACTACACGAAGGACACGGAAGAGCTCCCGGGATCTCACATGGGTGAGGGCGCTGTATTGCGTGACGTCATTACCTCTCAGCGACATGAGTAACATGGGATGCAGCGGAAACTGTTGCTTACGGGCAAACTTTTGGATTTATGTCATCTCCTGACCATTTTGGTGCCTTGTCAGATTTTGCAGAGAAGAGGTTCAAGCTGGCTGAAATCCTGTATTACAAGGTACTGGAGAACGTGATGGTCCAGGAGCTCCGCCGGCTGCAGGGCAAAGACATGGCAGTAAGTAAATTCCCCAGCAGCTGGTGCTGGCTGTCTAGCTACCATGTCTCCTTACATTAAAGGTGTTTAAAACACTAATTCAGGCCACCTCTTCTGGAGCAGATTTTTAAAATTAATCTGGCTCTGAACAAACACCTCATGTAACTGTAGCTGCCTGGGTCACAGCAGTCAGTGTTTCTGTTCCACCTGGGTACCTAGTTCTTGAACAACCCCAAGTAGCAAGTTCTGGTTTGAATAATATCCCTGACAGGAAAGTAATCTTTAGCTCCATCTGTAGCAGTCTGACATCTTTATGCGTTGCTTTAATAAATTTTCCTTTTGTTTTTCGTCTTGCTCATTTTGGGGATGGATGTTCTTGTGTGTTCCCCTGATACTTTCCATCACAGGTTCTGCTGGAGCAGGACATCTTTCACCGCTCTCTAATGGCCTGCTGCCTGGAGGTCGTTCTCTTTTCCTACAGCTCGCAGCACACCTTCCCCTGGGTGGTCGAGGTCTTCAGGCTGCGGCCCTTCTACTTCTACAAGGTACGTGGACGCCGTGTGGTGACCCGTGTGCCAGGAAAGCGCTTTCCGCAAACTCCATCCTGAATCTTCCCCCATCCTATCCAAGGTGATCGAGGTGTTCATCCGCTCAGAGGAGGGCCTTTCACGGGACACGGTGAAGCACCTGAACAGCATCGAGGAGCAGGTCCTGGAGTGCCGAGCTTGGGCCCGTGACTCTGCACTGTGGGAGGCACTGGACGCTGCGCACATGAAGGTCCCTACGGTGGAGGAGGTAAGAATAACTCCGAAAGGGCCCCTGCGGGAAGTACCTGCTGTGAAAGAGGTGAGACCCATTGGAGAGGAGGACACTACAGCTGATGGGTGTTTGCAGGCTGTATCTGCCTGGAGAGCAATTTGAGTTTTCCATGTCATGGAAATAGGCCACTGTCATATTTGTCATTTGATTTTTAGTTTTTATTAAAGTCAGAACTTGGTCCTGGTGCATGTACATATTTTGGGTTTGGTTGTGTGTAGAGCCAGTGAATTTTTAATAAAACGGTACAAATGCATAAAGTGACAAAACCGTAAAGTGACAGCCCTATTAAGCATGGAGTGGCGTTTGTTGGCCGCTGACGTTACATTTCAGACACGCATGGGCTTCCACCGCCGTTTTTCTCTCGCATTTCAGTCGGCAGGTCGTCGTCATAAGCATCCCTCCCTCCACAGGTTAATTTCCCTAACAGCTTTGAGACTGGGGGCAGCAGTGCTCCGGCACACCTGCCCCTGGTGGCCCTCTCCCCAATCGTGCACCCTCGCATCAGGGAGGTGAGGACCGGTCTGGGTGGAAGTGGAAGTGCCCGCAAAGGTGAGATTCCCCGTGTGATCACTTCCTGTTATAGCGCCATACCAATCTCTTCATAATACATAGTTGCTGCCAGAATCCGTATTGTAGGAAATGACTGTGTTTTATATAATTTGTTTTATTTAGCAGATGCGTCTAACAAGCTAAACTATTCATGCTGTGGTTATTGTATAATTGCACTTTTTTTGTTCTGTACAGAATCTTTTCATTTTGCATGCTGACTGAAAAGTAGTTGTTCTGCTCAAGTAAGAGGCATTTGAAAAATAATTGTAGTTAATAGTTTCATTAGTGGCTGGAGGAGTAGACATCGGTTAGTTATATTTTAAGCAGACTTGGAGCTTTAAGGATTATGCAGCTACTTTAGTTTACACTGCGCAGCATAAAGTTGAAAGCTTCCTGAATGTCTTGTGACGGTGAGGAAATAAAAATGTTATTGCAGTGTAAACTTGATTTTCTGTGATTTATCCTCTTCACTGTGAGTTCTGGCACTGGCCCTCAGTCTGAGGGTGCTGTGTTGGAATTCACTGTGCGGGGTAGTCTTTATCTGGGGGTCCCAGAGCTTGAGAGCCGCCGTGTCCCCATTTCTAATGCATGCTCTGACACCCCCAACCGCAGATGTGCCACCTTCCCCCATCTCGCTTCACGACCGGTACAGCTCCCCCATGGCCGGCAGTGCTAAGAGGCGTCTGTTTGGAGACGACGTATCACCGGCTCAGCCAGGGTCGCCCACTAGGCGGGTCCCCCTGCCCCCCAGTGGCATGCTAAAGATCATCCCCACGTCCCCCTGTGCTGCTGAGGCCGTGCCCGGGTCCCCAGCACACACCATTATCACCATGTCTGCCTCCGCCAATGCACAGCAGATTGGCATACCCATGCAAGGTACCCCGTCTAAACGTTAATCCGGTGTTTTTCAGTGTTAGGTTCGTGACCCCATGTGGGTCACCTGGAATTCAAATGGGGTCCCCTGAAATGTCTAGCAATTGATAAAAAATCATCAGTGATCTTTTTTTTCCAACTAATTATTCTTTTAAAAATTGTGATTAAAACACCACATACCATTAGAGGTGGGCGATACATCGATTTTATTGATGAAATGAAATTTACTGTTCAGGGCGAACATTGTGGTTCCATGAAAAATTGATTTTATTACTTATTTTAAAAGTGGAACTAATGCCATGCGGCTTTTTTCACGGGCAAATTAGCCCCTCACCCAAACACTGTAGCGGATACACAAACACCATGACAATTAAATGGTTCAGTTTTGCGCTGTCAGACACAGACCAAGCAAGTCCCTGTTGCAAAATCTGTTTAGAAACTTGCAACCAAAAGTAGCAGCACAACAAATTTATTCTGGCACCTAAAGCAGAGGCACACTGCAGAGTGGGAGAAGTGCAGCTCCTAGTGAAATGAAAATACCTGCAGCAGCAGCACAACATCAAAGGTTAAGCAAGCAACCATCCCTGACACGTTTAGGAATCGTGTGCCATATGATAGGAATGGGGCACGGTGGAAGGCGATAACAAACGCTGTCACCATGTATATTGCAAAAGATATGGTGCCCATACATACTGTGGAACAGCCGGGATTCATTAACATGCTAAAAGTTTCTAAAAGTGTTTACAACAGCATGGTCTGCCATCTTATGTACAAGCATCTTTTTTGGCTGGTCAGATTGCACTTTAACCCTTAAGTAAAAAATAACAAAAAAATAAGTTAAAACCTTGGTTTGAACCATTTATTTGTCATTTTGATTTGATTTTGAGTAGGTGAAGGGAGAATCGAAAATCGGATTTGTGAAAAAATCAGATTTTATTTTTAGACAATATCGCCCAGCTCTACATACAACTGTATTCTTTCACGTTCATAGATATCAATAATTACGAGTTCAAATAAAATATCACAATCACCTTCAGCCTTATCAAGACAAGCTTTTGTGCACTAATCTGGCTACTCTGTATTTGCAACACAGTAAAATAAACGTGATCAAAAACTAATTCTAGAAAAAAAAATGCCTATGGGGTCACCAGAAATTTGTGATGTTAAAATGGGGTCACAGGCCAAAAAAGGTTGGGAACTACTGCGTTAATCAGTGCTCTAGTTTTTTAAATATATATATATATGTAGAGATATAGATTCAATTTCATTTGAAATCCAGTTTAGTTTTATGTGTGGTTTTATTAGTTTTTATTAGCAATGTAACACTGTGGCCAGATAAAGAGAAAAAATCCTAAATTTAAAAAACTGCCATTGACAAGTATTTGACATTTTTTCTTTAGTTTCAGTTTGGAAGCAGCATTTGTTGTTTTTGTCTAATTGTAGGTCATTTCATTTTTTTCCTTTTTGGCCAACGCTAATGACCCTGGCGCTAAACTGATTTAAGCTTTTAACGGCTATAAAAACCTCCGTAGTTATATTAACTGTCTTGCCTGTAAAAGCTCAATTGTTTGTGCCCCTGAAATTGCCGTGTGTTTTAGCATGTTTTATACTGCAGACCTTTACCTCCACCTAGGGCTACAGCTGCCAGCCCCAGAGACTCTTAATCCCTTTTAATGCCCTTTATGCTCAGGCATGAAGAGTGACTTCGGGGGAATCACCATCATCCAGGTGCAGCCCAGCGAGTCTGTGCCCTTAACGGCTCAGGTTCTGCTCACAGCCTCCCCAGGCCGGCCTGGCCCGGTTGCCGTACCCACAGAAGGCCAGAGCACCCACAAGCCCCGGCGAACTGGCTCACTGGCACTGTTCTTCCGCAAGGTGGGGAAGGGAGAGGTGGGGAGGGGAGGGGTGCGTGGACACTAAACATGCCGGTGTTACTGCACTGTGAGAAGAATGTGATGGATATGAGCGGGAAACAGGACAGCCTTGGGGGATCAGCAGGTGATCCAGGGCATTCCCTAAATACCCACGTCACGTAAAACATCACAACTAATGAGTCGCTTTTCACATTGTCCATATTTAAGTGTATTGGACTTCATTTAAGCTTGAGAGGAGAAGTGGATGAAAAACCCTTATACACGTTGCTGGCATGATTTAATAAATGTGTGTGACAGAAGTTGGCTGTCAGCTTGGCTCTGAGTGGGACACAGCTGCGCCCATATTTGAATTTGTATCCGTGATTTGGGACGGAGCGGGAGCCACGCAGACCCCCTGGGCTCACCTGCTCTGCATGTGCAGGTCCCTCAGGGTCCGGCAGACTTTGTCCTTGTCAAGGCCGTGATATGGGGACGAATCTCACTTCTGAGAGGTGTCACATGGCATCCGAGATATAAATGCACTTATTTCAAATGCAGAGATGTTTCTCTATAGTGAAAATTGTGTGCTCTTCAATTGTGTGAAATTTTTGGCAAAGGATCTGCAGCTTGGCAATTCCAGGCAGGACTTGAAGAATTAGTTAGAATTTGGTACTAATTCCTTGAATCTTGCCTGAAATGTTACAGCTGCCACCTGCAATGTTGATTCGCGGTTCTTTTCCCACTTCATATCATACCGTGCCACATTAGAGCAGCTATGTTCCTGCTCCCGTAGGCTGATCATGACCTGAAATGCAAAGCTCTTCATCTCCACATCAGTCAGGTTTGTTTCTGTATCCATGGAAACTACCCCCAGGCCGTATGACATTTCTCACCTGTGAGGGGGGGGGGGGGGGGGGGGGGGGGGGGGGGGGGGGGGGGGGGGGGGGGGGGGGGGGGGGGGGGGGGGGGG
>JABFDZ020000131.1:629049-649810 GCA_019775955.2 Pollimyrus isidori
CAAGGTTGTGTTTTTAATGTATATTTTTGTTTTGGTTATGAATCAAAAGTAGTATCTTGGCATGGGTTTTGTGGGATGAGGTAATGGGTCAGTGAAGCCCAATTCCCCCTCTGTGGCATTTTCTGGAACTGATTCTTGGGGCAGATGCATTTGGATGGTCTCTAGGCAGGTAACTGTGGGTTTATGCTGCTTTTTAGCAGCATTCTGTCTGTGTGTAGTATCTACACTTTTTCTTTCCTCTTTTTTAATTATGTGGTTGAGCATTAATGCTGAGTTGTTCAGCTTTTTGTTTTGTTTATTTTTGCAAAGTCATATCTTGCTGTTGAAATATTCACCCAGCTGTCATCTTTTAAATGGTATTCAGATTCAATTTGGAACTTAAAAATGTTGGTTCTTGTGTAAGATTTCACATATAATGGGACTTGGTCACTGCTGATCCTGGCATTTACTTTAAAACTGATCAGTACTCTGTTTAAGATGCAGAACAAACAGATTAACCCACAGAGTTCCACATCAAATTGAAATGGCACAAAACCGTAGTTTGGGCCCGAATCCAACACAGCTTACATTAACTGATTCTACTTAATACAGAAAGAGGGGGGATACTGCTTGTTAGAAAACATTCCCACTTAGGGAAATGCAAAATCCTGTTTAGTGTCTTTTATTAGCATTCTAATTACCTGGGTGTTGACTAATCATATTTTGTAAAGAAAAAGTTAAAGTAAGCTGAACTGGGAAAAATTGGAAGAAACAATGAAATGGACACACTGTAGCAAGGCCGTAACCCAGAGCATGGGCTAAATTTTCCCCTTTTCTTTTACACATGTATGAAAATAAACTTTCATATTTTACTTATTCAGTGATCTGCTTTTTGTCTTAGCTTTATGCGCCTGTCGCCATTAATTGTCTATTTTAACATGCACTTTGCTAGCAGGATAGCACCCCATATCCTGAAGGACTGTGGGTTTGAATATTGTGATAGTAACCTTATCGCCATTAGACCCCTGAGCATGGCTCCTAAACCCCAGTTGCTCTACGTTCTATATTCTGACCCCAAACTTTCCTCGCCTGTTTACTTTGCACAGATGTATCTGTTGAGTGATTTTTAAACTGTTCTTGCTTTGATTTGGAGTTGCTCCTGTACACTTTTAAAATGCAGATTTTAGTTCATGAAAGGGGACTTTCGAAGATGATACATATTCCTTCAGAGAGAAGCAAACCAGAACTGCCAAAGAATGAATTTGTACGCCTGCCTGTGGCAGTAAAGGAGGTAGGTAGACTGTTTGTTGAAATATCATCTCTGAGTTGCTTATTAAAGTGAAGTAAATCAAAGTTTCCACTAGATGGTGCTAAATGAACTGCAAATATTCCAAGCAAGAAATGATCGCTTTCACCTTCATCAATTCTTTCAAGCAGTTTGTCTTTTTAATTATTAATAATATAACACTTGGAATAGAACGGTAACTGAGAATTTTCGATAGTGCGGCAAAGGTGGAGGTCCTTAAGTTTTGCTTAGGGTGGATGAGCGTAGCTGAAATTTTAGTCTTACCTCGGGTCTCAGAGTGAGCGGCTGAATCACGGAGCGAGGTCACAGCACGGCGAAGGCCGGCCTGCCTGGCCCTCTGGAGATCAGAACGTGGGTTATGTGACAAGAAGGGAAATGCTTACCTGTAATTGGGTTCATGGCCAGATAAAGGCTTCTTTTAGTTTTAAAAATGTTAAGGGACTTCAGCATCTTGCAGTACTGAAATTATTTTTGTGTTCCGCAGTTGTTTAGCTGACACCCATGAAACTATTCCATGAATGTCTAGCTGTTTATTTGGAAAACGTTATATGAATTATACATACGCCTGAACAACTGCATTTTCTTTAGTTACATGCCCTTTTTAAGACCTATTCAGATAATGCCTTTTGTCAACGTTAAAATCTCGCTTCATGAAATGCAGCCCCCTCCCACTCGTTTCCTACGGCCTGTAATTCACCGTATGTAATATCCCTTTGTTTTGTGAAGCGAAGGACCCCTCCCAACATGTCCAGCTGTCTGCCTGTGCTCCTGCTGTCGGATGATCATCTCCCTGACTGCAGGCAAGACGTAGCCGTTCATCGGCACAGCTGTCGCTCTGCGGCCAGGGGGCAACGCTTCTTTCTGGGGGAAGGCCTGAGAATTTCCGCCTTCGGCCTGCTCTGGATTCAAGTCAATGAGCTGGAACTCTTTCCACTTTGATGACCTGAATTTCTGCTGCCTCACTGTGCAAAGTTGTCCATTGTCTTTGGAAGTGAGTGCAAAGTAAACAGACTCACCTCCTGAGTGCTCTGAGGTTTTTTTTTTTTTCCTCCCCTATTTTTTTTTGTAATCTGCCCAGAGATGGATGACGACAGCCTCGCTGCTGAGAAGTCTCATCTTTACGCTGTTTCTGTCATGCTCCTCAGGGATGCTGGATGGAGTCACAGGTGCTATCCCTATAAGGGAAATTTATCTGGTGGATGATTTGTGCAAAACCAAATTAGCGTGTGTTCAGTGCAAAATGAAACCTCATTAATGTTCATAAGTCTTGAACAGAAACTCTGCTTCTTCCTTGATCCATAGCAAACAGATCCTCTGAGATCAAAGCATGGAGTGTGGGCTGTAACCTCTGCTATTCCAGTGAAACATACAGCTGGTAGATAAATAAAATTTGTCTCTGTTAAGAAACACGCTAATTACATTTGTTCCACTGTATGCACATAAGTGAGCGGAGATGCACTCACTCACAGGACATGGTGTGGCTCTGACTCTGTGTAGGTCAATGTAAAGATTTGACTTCTGTCTTCCTGACATTGCAGTTCCTGGTTCCCCAGAGGCCTCCTGTGAAATTATTGCACATTTGCCACTGCCTTTCTGCTGTTATAATCTCATAGTTGATGTCATTTAAGGGTATTGAGCTCAGCCTGGTCCCTACCTCCCAGAATACTTAACAGGAAGGGAGAGGGAAGGACTACGAACCCTTACGTCTTTACTGGAGCCTTGAGATGCCGTTGTCCCTCGTACAGGTGGTCACTTCACTTAGTGCCTCCTATTATCTGCTCATCATTGGTTACCAGAACTGCATCCCCAGGGCCGCTAGGCAATCCAGGAGATCAGAGGACATAAAATCCTGCCAAGCTGTATGTCATGGGAGTTATTGATTTTTGTCCCGAGTGCCTGCTCAAAGCAAGACAATGCTTGATTTAGGACAGGTGTGGTCTCGGAATTCTCTTCTAGGGATGATGGTAGCAAGTTGCTGTTCTCGTTTCTTAATTCATCATTTCCTGTTTTGTAGGGCGAAAATAGTTGTGTTTAGTACTGCTCCCTGTGTTAGTAGCAGAGCTCTTGGGTGGGGTCTGTGAGTGTGGCCCTAGGGACTCCACAATGAGATCGGGTTACTGCCTAGAGCTGACGCCCCCAGGACCTCTGCACAATGTAGTTTCACGCATCACATGGGAGGAGTGGCCATTTCATGTTTATACTGTACCTTATGATCCTGACGTTGCGAACTGGAGACGCCTGTCGATGACATCCTTCTCTCAGCCTGGTGACTTTCCCTTGTTGGATAGAATTTGTATGAATTTCCACTCTGTCTATTCTCTCTGTGGGGAATTTTCAGTCAGGAAGGTTCAGATTTCCGGAAGATTCAGTCAAAAAATTTACATTTTATTCAGGTAGCAGCTGCTACTCACGTTATTAGATATTAAAAATCACATTTTCACACTTTCACGATTTTTTAAAATTTAATTTGCATTCGTAAATATAGTTGCTCCCTAGGTTACGACATGGTTACATTCCGATAAACCTATTATGTACCGCGTCGTCCGGCATGTTCCAGCCCTTCGTGTGCCACGCCCACCTCGTTACCTTCTGTGCTTCCCTGATCGTCTGCACCTGAGGCGATTGCCGCTAGCCAGTCCCGTCTGTTTGTATGTGTATATAAGACTGCGTCTGTGTATCCCCGGCAGTGCGGCATTGATGTTTCCTTGTCGGTGTGCTCAGTGTTTGAATAAACCACGTTTCCCGTTACCTTGCCCCGGATTCCTGGTCTTTTCGCCTTACACGCACCCCGACCGTGACACCTATCATAAGGTGAAAATATAGTTTTGTATTTGCATTTTAGTAAAGTACGCCTAACTTAACAAACATCATAGCCTCGCCTACCTTAAACATGCTTAGAACACTTACATTAGCCTCCGGTTGGGCAAAACCATTTACACAAAGTCTATTTTATAATGTATTGTTGAATAGCTCATGTAATTTATTGAATCATCGTACCTGTCATAAAGCGTCGTTGCCATGAGGGGAAAAGAACACAAAAAAAAAGGCGTCACACTCTGGACTTCCTGAGGCGAGTTATAACAACTCTCAGCAGGTTTGGGGACTGTGCTGCTGTTTCACTTGTATTCACCTTAGATAAGAACGTGGGGGCCTTGCTGGCGAAGGCGCTTTGTACCTCCTATGTATAATGTTGTTTTTGTCCGTAATGGAGCAGTTGGTGGAAGATGCAGCAGAATGTGGCCTCTGACGGAAGTGTCTCTGCAGCCCGCAGTCAACCGCAGCACCCACTGCTCTGGGGAAATGGGATTCTCTTTCCCTACCGTGATGCCACCCGCTTTATCACCAGTTAACTGCTCCCATGGGCCGGCTAGGCTTGAATAATTCACAGCCAACAGACAGAGGATGGGGGGCTCCAGTTTTCCTTATGTAAATGCATCTGTCCCCAGTGCTAGAACCTCAGGGCCGAGAGAGAAGGGCAGTACCAATGCCGCTGCGACAGCTGCCCAGTGCCAACTTGGTCTGTGCTGCTCATTAGCATGCCCTGCTTTTTTTTTCACCTGTCTTGTTTACCTCTGCTGGGGAAATCGTTCATTGGCCTCATTTGGATCCAGTCCTCTGAAAGGCTCACAACTGACGAGGATGATTATTTGGGCCATTTATTACTCCATCATTGCAGAGTTCTAGTGGGAGGGGCAGAATCAGGCTATTTCTGTACTCTGCTAACTATCTGCGCCACTGATCAAAAGGGAAAAATTCCGCAAGTGGGATTTTCTTGAGTGCTGTTTACACCATGCGGCTGTGGCATTACAATCTCACGCGCCACTGGTTACTCACTGGTGTAGGGAGTCCTTCATGCACAGTTATCATTACAATCCAATCACTTGACCCCCCAAAGTTTCCTCCTATCAGGACTGATTACCTGTAAAATATTTGGTTAAATTCCTTTTATTTTTATACAGTGAGGACTGACTTACTGAGCAGTTTTACTATGGCACCCCAGGCAAGTTTCATCTGCCAAGTTCACTTTGCCGTGAACTGCGAGGGGTGGGGGGACGCCAGCAGTTTTCTTAGTCAATGCCCCTTTAGAAAGTGATGCCCTAGCGCAGGGGTGGCCAATCTTATCCGCAAAGGGCCGGTGTGTGCAGGTTTTCGCTGCAACTCCCTAATTAGATCACTAATTGGAGGACTGATTGGCTGAAAAGTCCTCGCACCTGGGTTTGAACAGCTGACCTTAAGGCTACCCCAAAAACCTGCATACACACCCTTTGCAGATGATACTGCCACCCATAACTGACAGCTTTGGTTAGCATGGTAGACAGGACATGATAGTTCTATGGCTTTGTGCGTGAGTGCGTGTGTGTATCTGCTTGCGCTGAGGGGACCCTTTTATTAGTCACTGGCTGTCATATAGTACATAAGCATCTGTGCTCTGTAACTTCATAAGAAGTTGGGGGAGTAGAATGTTCCAGAAATCAGTGACGATTCATTCTATTTGAAGATGCCCCTGCACCTCTTCTTCTAATATCTATAGGAATTAATGTTCAAATATCGCACATTTCTGTTCACAGCTTATTGGTTTATGAAAACAGTTGTGAAAACATTAGTAAACATTGTACCAATAGTAATAGCCATTTCTGTAAGTAGGTACAGTACATGGGCTATGGATTATCCAGGTGTAACATGCATTAGGGGTACATGGTATTACAATCGATCTCCCACTGGGAGATGTTTTACCTGCTTCATAAAGATATCTCCAAAGGAGAGGGGTTTGACATTCTGTTGTGGTAATGCCAAGTAATCATAATAAGACTTTTCACAGCTGTTGCTATTTGCATTTAGATTAAGTAAATTTAAGGCTTCTTTAATGTGCCCCTGGCCTGTCCTTGTCACATTACAGTACCCTCATCGATGCGCTCGAAGAAAGTCATTTACATTAGTCCTTGAATGACAGTCGCCATTCTCAGTGGTGCTTACGTCACACTCATCTCCACAGCCCACGGTCCATTCCCCCACTTTCGAGGGATTGTGTGCTGTCAATGCACCCTTTTCTTAAATGGCCAGTGTGCAGAATAAGGTTAGGCATCCCTTCCAAGTACCTTACAGGTGATTTAATTTCAATGGCTTTACTGCTGTGTAATATTACTTATGGTTCGCTAATTTCAAACACTTCAAGTTAAGCAGCTAAGCTCCAGGCCTGACATAGCCTGCTCATGCTTACCAGCACTCCCACTCTCACCATGTGCCTTTCTCCATTGTGTCTTCCCCATGGGGCGGACTCCAAGTGCACAGGACACATTCTAATCCATACTACTAGCGTTCATACTTGAGATTGCTTCTCCCTAATCTGAATGAAAACATTGTGCTCTTTATTTTTTTCTCCACCATTTTTCCTGAGAGGTTGCTTGACTTCCTCCTGTTAGTTGGAAGTTTTTTTTCTTTATCTCGTATATTCTGCTGAGTCACACAGAACACCATCTGCCTTCTGAAATTTTGCCTTAATACATCTTCGTCAGAATTTCAAAGAGTAGTTGTATTTTTTTTCTTACACTTTCTTCATTTTAATTTCTTTAAAAACAATACTAAAACCATTTTATAGGTTGTGTGATCCAGGTGCCTTTTCAAAAACCACATTTCTCTTGTTTCCTGTTTTTGTTTCCTTTGATCAAAAACACCCTCAATCAAGTTTCTGACATTTCTCGCACAGAATAGCGTTTTGAATTCTCATCAGTCTAGTTTTAAAGTTGGGTGCTCCACTAAGATTGTTTTCCAGATTGTGGACCAGTTGCAATCTACAACAGCTGCATTTAGGTAATCTGTTCTCAATTTGATGGATCAATCTGGAACCTTTAGCACGGTGGACTACCATAACCCTCATGTCCACCTTCCATAACCCTCATGTCCACCTTGATGCCAACATCGAGCAGATTGTTCTAAGACTTTTAGTCTTCTGACTGTCTTGGGGAGCAGAGGTATCAAGTACCAACTGAGGTGCTTCAAGGTTTAATCCTTGGTCTCCTCCTTTTCTTCCAGTACCTTACCTGTCAAGGTCTTATCATCCAGTCACCTTCTACACAGATGGTTTCCAACTCCTCCTGACTTTCCCATCAGAGGATGCTGCAATCTAGGCTTGGAATTTTCTGTGTCTCACCTCACCGGCAGCCAAAATTAGGGATCACCAACTCAAACTGAACCAAGAAGACCAAGCTTCCTTGTCTTCCCACAACAGACGATTTAAAATGCAGCCACACATTTGGTATTCAATCAGCCAGAATATGTTCATGCTACACCTCTCTACAGTCCTTCTAACAGGAACTGAAGTGTTTTGATTTTGACTAGCCTTTCTGATGTTGGATTCTGATGATTTTTTTGTGTAACTTTTGCTGTACTGCAAACACTCATTACTGGTTACTCACTGGAAGTTCAATCTATCAGTCCCTAAGATAGCTCCTTGACAACTATAGCCTTGTGATCTAGATCTGTCTCACATGTACATCATTTTGAAAGAACAGATCTGCAAAGTAAATGAATATACAGTAAATGTAAAATTCAGCTTGTGCGGAGCTTTGGTGAGGAGGCTAACTCTGATGCTGATGGCGCTGTTAGCTAATGAAGTTTTGCACCACTAAGGATTTATCGAAGGCACAGCCTCCATCGGCACAGAAGCCTGAGCATGTTGCAACTTAAGATTTGGGTCCCGACTCGATTCATTGTTATCCAGATTTCTTCTTTATTCCAAACCTGACTTTATCCAATCCATCATCAACTCTTCAGAGTTGATTCTCTCCAATGCAGATTGACTCTTTTTCATGAAAATCTGACCTCCTCTGGCTGAACCTTTCAAAAAATCTTAGGCTTTATCTGACTTTTTATTCCTGCTGTGGACTTCTTATAGACATATTTTCCATCAGCATCCTTGGCCTAAACTGTGCTTACGGGCATGTTTCTGCCTATAATATGTAGTAAGAGAACTCAGTCAAGTCTTGCATCACTAAAAACAGTTCAGCTTTGTAGCCCGCGGTTCCATTAATAATCATGTTTATCAGTTCCGATTGATCATCACACAGAAGCTGTAATAGATGGACAAGTCTCTTTCCCGTGTTATCTAAAGTCTTGGCCAGTATGAAACTTGATTTACAGCCACTGCTTTTAATTAAAAAGCACCCTAAGCTCAATTTGAAATATTACAAATAATATTGTGTTTTTCCAGGCTGGATAAATTCATTATCTGATCCGCTGATTATCGAAAAGAAAGTCAAGATGCTGAGAATTATGGCGGATAAGCTCTGAGCTGCCGTCAGTGGAGGCTTTCGGCAAGGGAAGAATGCGTGGGCAGGAACACCGGCCTCACAGCAGACTGCGTTCTTTTCTGGCCGAGCATCCGCTTATCCCAAGGTAAACCCTGTAGGGGAGGGAGGTTGGAGGAAGGGCAAGCATTCATGACTGTATAGGACTCAGGGCAATGGCCAGGCCTTCTGAATGATGTCCAGTGTTCGTGTGCTATTTTTAAAGTTGATGCCTTGTGATTCCCTTGTGATGGTGACAAGTATGCCCATATAGTTAGATTATGGAATTCTTTTGAATTTGGAAAACAATTAAATATATTTAACATTTTGATATTTTTACAGCGTATGTCACTGTGCTGGGAATTATCAATGCTTCTTTAATGAGTGAAAAAAAAATGTGGTAATTCCACACATGGCCACAAGAGGCCTGACCCAAGATTGGGGCATTTAATTGAATGGAGTATTTGGGGTGGTTTAATTAAGGCAAAGTCATCATTAATTAATTTCCAAAAGATAAATGTGGCGAAAATTCATTTTCCTTTCGAATTAGATTCTGTAATATCCCCGGGGGCACAGAGGGGAGGAGAAAAGTGACAAGCAGTCACTGTCTTTTAAATGCCAGGGGGAATAACATGGCTACATGGTTAGCTTTCAAAAAATCCCATTACAGGCAAAGTATAAAATCATCTGTTTCAGTCATCTTCTTGTGTTATTCAGCTTTTAATCCTCCTCTGATCCATTATTGCCATTTACACCAGGAAACTGTGATGGAAGTACAGAAGCAGACCTGCCTGTTTATCTGAAGCTCCACATTTGTGCTCTCAGCTCTCCAGGACTTGGGCAGGTAAGGAGCAGTTTTATGGTTTTGCTTCATTGGGGCCATGGGGGGGACTCAGCGGGTTGGGATATTGTGCCTGTGATCAGAAGGTCGCTGGTTCAAATCACGGAGTCAGAAGAGTGATTTCAGTATCCAGCACTTGAACGAGGCCCTTAACCCCAGCTGCTCCCGGGTCTGTCTGGCACTGATTTCAATTATGCGTCACTTTGGATAAAAGCGTCTGGCAGATCGATAAATGGTAATTGGGTCGCGGCATTCCTCATGGAGTCGAATCTGATGCTATTTTTCACCAAGGCCATCATCAGCCCTGGTCCGGTAAATGCTGCTGCTCACTCCTCTTGAACCACAGCATTGAAATGCAGGGCTGTCTATTGGAGGGGGAATGTGTGAGGGGGCTGGTGCGGGGGTGGTAGCGGCAGGAGATGGACTGCCTGACGCAGGCATTTTAATCAGGGAGTGCTTGATACAAATCTGTAAATAAATAAAAAATTGGAGATGGATGTCCCTCTTTTCTAAAGCAAGGCTGCTAGGCACAGGGGTCCAGCTGTCGGCCAAACGTGGGACTGTAGCCTGAGCATCCCTGATGGGAGGGGGCACATGACGACCAGCTCCCACCGAGGGGAGGGGCTAAAGGATGGTGAGCACCCCCCCCAGATATTTGTGTAATTATATTCACAATTAAGAACAATGTTAGTCAGCTATCGATGTCATTGTTAAAATTAGTGATATAACGTAATTGATATAAACAGGCATTGTGAATGCAAATGTTACGTATTACTAACATTAATACTAGTTCAATAGATTACAACATAAATTACTTTTTCATTGATCAATTAGATGTGAAACAGTGGACAGATGAGAATGGACATATTTATAGTATATAATAGTATATTTATAGTATATTTGGTAAATATATGGTAAATGATCACAAAAATCTAAGAGTGGACATAGGGAGTTTTCACTAGACAGTGGCATGGCAAAACCTGCAGATCAAGCTATAAATCAAGCTGGATGATAAATTTGAATTTAAAAAGAAGTTTAACTTGATGTTCTCATTTCCTATGAGAACAGCCAAAGTTCCTCAGGACACTGTACAGTAGGTCGAATGTGCGAATGCTGTCCATCCTGACTTGGGCACATTCCATACGACTTGCAAATTGCCTGCCGGTGACCCTTCATCCTGGATGCAGCAGAAGCAGCTGCCTGCTTGGATTGAAATCCGTCTGACTCGCTAGGCCAACCTCGGCAAAATGAACTTGCTGCCCGCGTTCTGTGGCCTGACGGCACGCCGCGCTGTCCCCCTCAATGATGCCGTTCGCTTGCGGACACGGCGGCGCTGTGAAGGAGGGCGCCCAGCTGCTGATGGGACTTAGATGTCCAGAGGCATTCGCACATCAAGGGGTTCAGATGCGAAGCATCCATTGCTCTGCTAACCTGCAACGGCCCACAAACGGCAGGATGCATCTGCGGACCCGTGCGGTTCGGATTATATTCTGCTTCTGCCTGGTGGCGTGAAACAGCAGCAAGCCAGATTCACCACACCAACCTGTGTTTTTCCAGTCCTCTTAATTCACTGCAACATCATGTCTTATTTATGCTTACTCAACAAGAGTGTAGCAGCTGTTAGATACAGTATCTAGCAAATTTTGTTACAATGTTACCGGTTTTCCTCAATTCATGACAGAAGACTGTAACACAATGGAAGGTTAATAAACTTCTTTAAGCTAGCCAGCTTGACCAACCAAAACCTTCCCAGTACATGTTAGTTGCAATCGTAAAGGGTGGTTAACAACCTTCTCAATGACCGTGATTATCTAGATTTGACTGCATTCACTTAAAACGGGACGGTCACTTGCATATCAGCTGAAGAAACGGGAGCTAGAGAGCTCACAGCATAAGGGCAAATAATCATCGCAAACAGAAGAATTTAAATGGATCCTTACTGGAAAAAATGACACAGAGAAGCATTACTAAAAAGTCGCTGACTGCCTATTTCCATGGCTTTCAGCGTGGGAAGAAACACTGTGAGGCATCTTTACAAAAGGAGACCAGAGACTGAAATAGAATTTAAAAAGCTACAAAACACAAAAATTAAACTAGAGATTGAAAAACTTGAACACGACAAACAAGTATAGCATTTACAATCGCTTGCCATTGTATAACCTGCATATTGATGGAATTTGCATACTGAAAAAGATTAATGATATTTTATTTTTCAGAAAAGACAAACTGCAGAGCTCTGGAAAATGTGGAGGGAATAAATTAAATGGTTTAATTAAAAAAAAAAAATGTTTTTCTGTTTGGGGGAGGGTCATTAACTAAAAAACTACTCTGTAATGGAGTGTCTGACATCTCTGCCACTAGGGGGTGTCTGTGCTAATCAGGTCCACAGCACCAGCATTGGACAGGAAGTGATGTTCCCTGAGTAAATAAAAGCAGCTGAATCTTCAGTCATTCATATTCTGACCAATGCTTTTGCAAGTGTAGCATTGAAACGAGTTTGCGGTGCAGGTTGGGGGTTGGATTAGGTCGTCATCATCTCTGGCTACCAGGCATACCTTCTGTCCCCAGCTGTGGATATGTCCTGGAAAACAATCGTGAACCTGTAGAGGAAAGTTGTGATATGCTTCAGTGCTCCTGTATAGAGATGTAGGGCATTACACAATGCAGCCTCCTTGGAAGTTATACCCTATTGATAGGTGATTACAGATATAAAAGATGGATGGATGGATGCTGATCACTTGTCAACCTCATGTTCTCCTGAAGATGCCCTAATTTCTGCCTTGTTGAGCCCTGGGGAAACCTGCAGGGTCCATATACACAACTGAAGATCATGTCTGTGAATATGAGGTGTGCATAAGTGATGAATGTCAGGTTAGAACATAGGGGTTGTTTTATAGGCTTCTCCACTGTTCCTTAAAAGCAGTCTTTGACTGAATACACAGGCAAGTGGCTGGAACAACAACAAAGGTACTCAGGAGATGCGGGCGAGTTATACCTTGTGAATCTCCTGCCGTAATGTATTCTCTCTTAAGTCTTCCGGCATCCGTGACAGAACGCAAGTGCCCGTTCCAGGATAGGGCAAAGTAATGCATGCAGCTCCAGTTCATTGCACTGTGGACATAAGAACAGAGTAGCCTGCAGAAAAAACATGAGGGAACTCTATGCCCTGTGCCAGGCCCCTGCAGGCAAACTTCACTGCCCAGTTTCACTTGGTCTCAGAAGATGGCACCCTAATGTTGCCTAATGAGTTGACCAGCACTGTCTATAAATGAACAACCCCAGCCATACCTATACAATATAGAGTATACACACTATCACTTCCCCACTATTCATGAAGTTATTGAGTTAGCAGAATTTTTATGGCATGTAAAATTATAACCAACAATATTTTTCTAAAATACATCAAACACACAAAATGAATACAGTTTCATGTGTACATGCTTTCCTGCATTTAACCTTAATATACTTTAATTTTACTTTGATCTGATTATCTATGTTTATTCGGATAAATAAAAAACAGCACTTTTATATTTTAGTGCCTGTTAAGAAAGTTTTACTATCTAAAGCTGTACCTGTTGTTTCTAGTTCAGAATCATCCATCCACCCACCCATTCATCCATGTCATTGACAATAATTTCAAATAGTTTGTCTTTATATTACTGTTAGATGAATAAAAAGTTTAAAAAGTAAAAAAAGATGAGACATCAGCGAACCACGTAACAAGTAATCAATGCGTAAGACTGAAGCATATCAAGAAAAATCTCAAGAATAATCAGGAAGGGGCATGAAAACTGTGACCAATCTGTGCCTTGCATTTTTCTTCGATAGATAGGAGAGGAGCTACAGATATCATCACAGGTTCATACACTTAATTAGACTGACTGATTCCTGGCTCCATACTCAAGCTATGCACATGCACAGTGAGAGGCTTTGCACTAAAGCCAATTATGAAACAGCTCTTAGTTATATGATTTGACGTTAATTAAAAAAAAAGTTTACCGAAAGTGACATATCACAGGTTGTGCACCTACAAACAATGTGTCAGAATAGTGTATTAATGGTAGTACCTGCTATAAATAACATCACATAATTATCATTTTATATTTTATGTGTGCATGTATATAGGCATGTATAATGCCATTAAAACAGAAATAGCCATTTAATGGTAAGAATTGTCTTTTATTGCATTTCTTTATTTGAAACTGACAATACCAGCCATTTCGTATGGGCAAACCTAGCTTTTGTAATCATTCAAAAACAATGTTTATCGGATGAACAATAAAATCAATCACATATTACTTCTTGTCCTAATTTCAAGGCTTATGGGATTAAGTGCAGTACAGACAGATGGGGGTTTTAGTGCTGCTGAGTGAAAGTGACTCTGGAGTCCTAGGAGTGAATAAAAATCTGTTCTAGTTCAGCGAGGCTACAGTGGGGAAACAGAGAGGGTATGATTTCCAGCCTGTCAGGCAGGACCCAGAGGAGATGCCATTCAAGAGGTAAGACTGTCCTGCTTGTATACTGCCCTGTGCGCCACTACCAAGCCTCTGGAATTGTACCTTTACTGAAATATTTTTCCAGGTGTTCGCCTTCATTATTTTGCTTCAAGGAGTCCTGAAATAATGAGTTTTTAAATGTGGGAGAAATGACAGGTACGCCTGAGACCTTGCTACAATTTTGAGTGTTTAGGAGCAGTGCTTGATTGATTTCTGAGGGTGTGCTTATGTTTGCTTGAAGGCTGACGAGTTATCAAGCTCTTTGCAGTGTGTAAATAAATAAGAACTGAGCCAATGGATGGGAAAGTGAGGGGGGTGGAATGTTCTTTTGGACAGATCAAACATGAGCCCTCTGAGGTCAAAAGCAAGGTTGATGGCGAGTTTGCGGTGGGATGAATCACAGGCGGGGATGAAAAACATCTCCTTTTTGGACAGGTTGAGTTGCAGATGGTGGTTAGTCATCCAGGTGGAGATATTGGCGAGGTTTGATGTGATACGGGAAGAAACCTGTGTGGGACCATGGGAGGCAGGGAAATGGAGGCAGAATTGGTTGTCATCCAAGTAGCAGCCGTAAAAAGAAATTAGAGGACAAAACTGAGCCAAATGAAGGTTATATACAGTGACAAGTGAAGAGATCAGTCCCCAAACCATTCCCTGCACGATCTCCTGCCACAGGTCGCCTGAGGATAATTCCTGAGAGACACTGGCTTGTTGCATTGTCTACTATGTTAACCTGAGCAACGGATGTCAGGGGAATCTGGTGGCCCAAGAGTCTGAATGGTGCAGTCAAGTTTGGATGGATGAATAGGCACTATGAGAGGGAGGGAAGAGCGAAAAGGCAACTATAATAAAGAGATACTCAGCCATGTGTTCACGTTTGGAATCGAGCTTGTATAATCTGAGAAATGCATTCTGGGATCGAAAGATAATAGGTTCATTTAAAGATGGTTTTGAAAGACTTGAATAAGAGGGCAGGTGGTCTGCCATTCTCCAGGTCATCAAGGCTACGACACATTCATGCCTTGTGGGAATTGACCCATCCGAAAGGGAGGCATCAATGTCGGAGAGGTAAGGTGAAGGCGTGGGAAGAGAGGCTTTGTTACCGCGGTGAGGAGATGGCGTCAGGAGCACAGCTGGCAGGCTGGCGGCAAACTCTGCCACATGTTGTCAGAGATGAGCGCAGGAACGCTTGGTCAGGGGAACTGTCTGCTGACTCGGCATTCTGTTTCCCAACTGTGTCGCACAGACTTTCAGACAGAATGGTTAATGAACACTGCTCTCAAATAAGCAATATGTCCTGTGTGGCATTATGCAGTGACAACTAGCAGTGCTGAGTGCAACATGCCAACAATCTATGCATGTTGCTTTCCTCCTATGAGTAAACAGATGTTTACAGTTGGAATAGATTCATTATATTATATATGCACATAAAAATGTATGCACTTTAGGATAGTATATAACAAATATTTGGAATAGTTTTGCATTTTTGGAGGACACTGGTTTGAAGTATTGAAACACCATACTGAAGTGCTGACACACACCTTCCATTACAGCGACTGCAGTAATTTTGTGAATTTTGACATTATGCTTTCAGAACAACAGACAGTGTGACGTGAAGCTGGATCACTGGATGACAGGGCCAGACAGCAGAGGTGTCTGTTTCATCTTCATTATGGAGTATAAGATAACTGGCAGTGATGCAGTGTGCACATGCAAAACAAAATTAATTAAATAGACCCGCAGACTGAAGTAAGAGGTATGACTTGATTCAACCCATGAAAAAAAAGATCTCACTTTTGAGAGGTTAACATGTTGTACTTTTGCTGAAACAAGAAATGTGTCCTAGAACATAAACACATAAATTCCAACATTTGCAAGTATCAATAACAGATTAATTATTTTAAAGGTCCTTATATTTGTTATGTTCCAGTGAGAAATTCTCAGACTAGTTTTATATGTAAATAAGTCAAGTAATCTTAAAATATGGCTGTAATAAACAGAATCGACTGGACAAGTCTGGCAGGTCTGTTCATTTGGTTTTGCTATATTTTTTATGCAAAGAAAAGAAATAACTCTTTTCTCTTTTAATGTCTGCCCCCAACAGCAGCAGCTGATTGGGAATATGAATGGCATTGACACGCCCGTCCTGTGGGGTAAATACACATGGCTTTGTGGCTGCGCCGGAGCTGCTCTCTGTGATGATTATAATGATCACAGCTGTTTCAATGAGAGGCCTTCCTGCTGCGATGATGTGGCTACCGATGAGAGATAAAGTGTGGCCACATAGCATCAGGCCCAGGCTACCTCCGGATGATGCATGCTTTCTCTTCTCCATAGTTTACAAGATTGACTTCACGTAATCTTCTTAGTAATGGAAAGACAGATTAAGTGTTAGGCTCCCCTGATATGTTTTCCTCTGATCTTCCCCTGAAGGTACACCATCTCATCCATCCATCTATCCATCCATCCATCCATCATTTCACTGAGATCAGAAGGCAAAAAACAAAATAACAGCATGAGTAAAATATCTAATATGCCAAAGGGGTTCCACTAGTTTGCCTTTCACATAAGAACATTTATGCAGTTCCTTCTATATCTCCTTTGTTCATTGTAGTATTAATTCTCTATCCTTCCTTTGTAGCATGTCTGTTTGCCGTGTTAAAATGGTCTCGTGTTGGTGTCAGACTATTATTTTAGTGTCAGTTTAGCTGTTTCAAAATCTCTTAAGTCACCTTAGTATTTACAGTAATTATCCAATATAACTTGGTGTTTGTTGTTGACTGACTGTGCCCCTAACCTAACATGTTTGGCTAATTAATACCTCACAAAGTTCTAAGTTAATTAAGTAAGCTGGTGGTGAAATTTTATAAGTACATAGAATGGCTGGGGTGTCCCTGAGGAGAAGTTTGGGAACTTAAGCAAGGTTCATCTAGCTATCCAACTAGATATCAAAAACGTTTTGGAGAACAAAAATAATTCCTGTTATTTTTTGCTGTGCTACCATTCCTTTGCATTCATTCAAATGTTAATTGTGTTTTATGCACTTACTAGCCAGATAAATAGCTTTAAACATTTTCTTTGACATCATAAGACTTTTACACAGTATCGTGTGCCATCTAATCTTCTTGTTATAGGCTCCACAGGGTCTGCCAGATAGCTGCAAAACCTGCTTTTCTGTCCACCTCGTTTTCCACTTGATGATGGTCCAAACTGACAACTGAAAGGAAAAGGAACAGCGCAAATGATTCATTATTTTAAAAACTCAATCACAGCACATGTACAATTGGGTAATTACTGAAATCAGTGTTAATCAAGCTTTTTTTTTTGCAGACGATTATCAGAAATGAAAGACTGAAAGGGTGACTGTAAAAGGTTCGATTGTTGGCATTCTACCCACAGCTGCCTTTAGGAGAGGGAGGGGGGTATGTGGTGACTGATAGTCTCCGCTTCTTCTAGGAGTTGAACTCCATGATTCTGTGAAATGCCTCCCACACTATACCCAGGAACGAGAACCCCCCAGGACCAAACCCTAACCCTCCGTGATGCTGAGACGTTGCCTCTCATTTCATCTCAGCTGCTCCATTGCTCATTTTCTATTCATTCTGAGCTACATTTTGGTTTATTTTCATATTTTTGACACAATGCTTTTCCCGTACAGAAACACATGACAGATCAGTGCTATTCGACACCTCTCTCAAGTTTTACGGGTTCTACTCAACAGATTCTTCTATTCAAAGGAACCTAGGTGTGCTGCTGAATGTCTCTGCCTGACACTGATGTGCCCTTCTGTTCCCATCTTAGCCACTGAAACTAGTTCCCATTTTCCAATATTAAAAAAAACAATATTCTTCTTTTATTTTATATCAAACACAGAGCACCATGGTCTAATGCCTCAGCAGCAGACAGAACTAAGAAGACTTCCAATTACTGCAGGCTTTCATTACTTATTAATGAGTGTTGAGATGTGCGTGCAGCTTGTTCTGCTGGTCACTGTTGTGGAGGTCCCAGCCTTGCGGTAATGACAGCCTGAAACGCCTTTAACGACCCGCGACAGCTCAGCAGTTCTGATGAACAAGCAAATATCCATCAAATCCATCAAAGCTGATACTGGCCTGCTGCAGCTCTCCTGAGGTCAGCCATCTTGGACTTTTCCTGGTGACCTCCTAGGAGTTGGTCACGAGCTCCTTTTGGTTCATCAGACTTTGGTTCATCCTGCTTCATTTCAGGCACTTTCCAGTCACCCCCCCTATGTCACTGACCATCCTGGCTTGGTGTACATGCCCGAGTCTTCAATGCCCATGCGAAACATTAAACATAAGCCGAAATTACATTCAAACAACGTAGCCCACTCATCTCGCTATGTGTAGTTTAATTTGATCGCAACTATAATTAAATGCGCATTAGCCTGCCAGAAGGAGTAAACCCTAACCCCCTGAATCTCATTAATCTCTCTGTTTTTGTTACTCTTTCTGATCCCAGGAATCAGATATAGTGACATTTTTTTATGGAGTTAAGTTGAAATTTTGTTGCTCAGAGTGTCAGTGCCGACCATGAACGCTACATTTCCTTTCAGATTTGTGTATCAACTAATGAAATATTTATAAAGAAAAAACATTTGTTGACCTCTAAATTTTTATTTTTCCTCTTTGTTCTATCTCTTCATGCTAATAATAGACATATAATAATCTGAACTAGTCTACTTAAATTGAAATATAATATTATTATGCGCAGGAAAAACTCTGAGCTCAAAGATGTCTTGATTAAATTTTCTCACCAATGAAGTATAATAATTAATCCAAAATGCTTGCTCAAATAGCAATGTACTACATAAAAATGAATTTTGATTTGTTACAATTGTCACTACAATGACAATCCGTCACAATTTACAAAAAACAGGCCCACATACAGATTTTTACTTTACCGTCTCAGCTTATTTGCTCTTCAGTGATTTAAGAGAAGGTCTGGTACGTAAGAAAGATAAAGCACTCCTTAGCAGCAGCAGCAAGCATAATAATGAACAGTGAGACTGAAAACTCTGACAGCCCAAATTGGTAGAAGTGATTTCCAGAAGATTCATTCAAGATTTCAAGGACAGGACGGGCTGTTCCCCTACGCTGTTGGCAACGGGGATGGGTGCAGCTTCATCTCTCTGACATTATGAGCTCTATTCCTCTGACCCCTAATTTCTCAGAGTATCTGCAGATCTGGGAGGTTCCCGTTCCTGCTCTGGACCTCTGGCGCTTCAGTTCGGGGCTCACGAGACTCACAGATTCTCCGGCTGTCTGGCAAGCTGACAAATCTCAATCACGGATGACAAGCGTATCTGCAGACATGGTTTGGGAAGACATGAAAAGGGAAAGAATTGGCCTTGAGGTAGAGAGAGATATAAAGTAAGTGGCATAGAGAGAAATCAATCCAATCAGCTTTTAGCCTCACCTATCGACAGGCTGTTACTGTCATCTGCCTGTGGCTCTGGCAGGGAGAAAAAATGATGTAAAGGGAAACAGTTTTGCTTTAAAGGATGGTGCTTGTAACCTGTCCGCACTGTGAAGGAGACACGTTTTAGTTGAGCCACAATCAAAGGGTGAAAAGACTTAACAGAGAAAAATTGACCTTGTGCATCACTTACAGCAGGGGGCATCAGTGAGCAGACTCTTAGTCAGATGCGTATGTCTGAAGCGAAGGGGGTCAGACGTAATTAGAGACGCCACTGCCTTTCCAGAGTGATCTGGTCATTGTGATGCTTATTGTGTTTCCATCGCTATCAGGTATTCAGATTAACTGCTTTGTTATGCCCATTACTTGATGGTTTTGCTGCGTTAATGGAGGCCTCTTACCAGTTGACCCAGATTTCCTCTCATCAGTGCCGCTGTCAACACAGCAGTATCGCGGAGCAAGTTAGGCCAACTTAAGCTGTAATTTCCAGAACTCTCCAGTGGTGGAGAAAAACACAGAGAAGTAGTTTAGCAAAGCAATCGCAAGGGTCCAAAGTGAAACCTTCTTGGCCTCAAAGTAAGGCGTCCACACCTTGAAGGAGCCATGCTTATTCCTCCACCTGCTGCCCTCTTCCTGGGTGTTATCTGTCGCCAGATCACTTCTCCAGCGATATTCAGCCGCTCTTCAATAATTTAAAGTAGTCGGGTGACGCGCAAGAATCTGTCACTCTCTCATTCCGAAAACCGGAAGCCAACTTAGACGCCCATGAAACTTCAGTGCATTTTTTCCCCATGCTTCTCCTCAAATAAGCATCTGCTAATCATTAAATACTTCATGTTTCACTCACAACATTTCCTGCTGGGCTGTCGCTCAGCAGGGCTCAAATTATGATGACAGCAAATTCAACTTGAATTAAAATAGACCAACATCCTGTCATGTTACATGGCTTTCCGAATCCACCAAGCATCCTTATCATATTAAATTAGCAAAGTAATTCCTGAACAAAGTAGAACTTTTCATTTCCTTGGATAGATGAGTAATTAATAGTGTTTTGTGCCAAAGTATAGCTGCAAAACTTTCTGTCAGAGTTCAGGACTTTTGTCGTGGCATGGCCACCCCATGTATTACAAAACATAGATTATTAGATGTTCTACGTGGAACTACAGAAGGAACAGGTTGTGGCGTGACCACACCATACATGTAACTGCCCCCAATGGCTACCCTCTACCTATAACTTCCCCCCATGGCTACTCTATACATGTAACTGCCCCCCTATGGCTACCCCATACATGTAACTGCCCCCCCGATGGATACCCCATACATGTAACTGCCCCCCCGATGGATACCCCATACATGTAACTGCCCCCCGATGGCTACCCCATACATGTAACTGCCCCCCGATGGCTACCCCATACATGTA
>JABFDZ020000131.1:663960-689349 GCA_019775955.2 Pollimyrus isidori
TTTACCCCAGACTACCTTAAATCCAACAAGTTATCCAGCTAAGCAAGAAACCCTGCTTTCTGGAATACCCCCCAGGTGTGCATTCTTGATATGTTTACAAATTGTCATAGTCTCTGTCCCCTCCTTGTTCCTGTGTAAAAGTCATAATAATCAGTGATCTCAAAAAAAGATATGTTTAACTGGCTTAAGTAAGACCTGAGGTATGCAAACAGCTTGTTGTCACACCATAAAAGTTTTCAAATGTTTCTCTCCACTGTTACAGGCTGTTTGTCTATACCTTCTCCAATTCTGACCTATTTATAAATAGCAACAAGAAGTGGATGGACTTTATAAATAGCAAAAACAAGGGGGTGTTCTTCATTACTTCCAAATAAGTGTTGCAGCACATCAAAAGTCTCTCATTTATATTTTGTTTCTTTATTTTATTTTGCTGACTGGGAATGAAGTTGAACAACCTCACTAATCAGTTGTTGGGGGAGGTGTATAAGAGCTGTAGTAAATTGACAGGTTTTAGCTTAAATATGAGGAAAATGCTCCTGAAATTTTCACTTGTGCAGTTTTTAAAATGCCACCTCATGAATACTGTATGACTGAGCTCATTGTGGTCGTTCCTGCCTTTTTCATCTACAATGGCTGATGAAATAGCCTGTAACCACTATTTCAAACAAAGCTGTTTTTTTATTATTTTAGTGGATATTTTACATTTCTCTTCATATAACCCATATTTATGCTTTTGAATGTTGGAACTAATAAGCTCAGCCAACAGAGGCCCAGTTGAAAGCAAATGTACAGATGAATTATTATAAACTGATACATTCAAAGTAATAATAGTATTATTCCATAAATGATCCAAACTCCTTGCACCCAAGTTCACCTAGAACTTTCTAGAAGGACTCTATGCCTCAGATTATTGCTTAATATTTGCCTATATGTAATGCATGGATCATTTACAGATTCATTTACATATGAACAGTACCTAATGCAATTAAAGAAACTTATTTCCTTGTTAAAAAGGAAATCAGTTGATTAGAAAGCTTTGCAAATTAGTGTCAATCTTTATCTGATCCCTAGACAGGATAGATGCAGTTATTAGAAATGTGGGTAACTATGGGAGTTGCACGTCTTCCATGGCTTATTATGCAATACAGGGATGTAGTGAGCCTGGTGTACCCTGGACACCCTGGATGGGATACCAGTCCACCACAGCATGCGCTATCACACACTGTAGGAAATCTAGAGGCAACAGTTCACCTAGTATGTCTTTGAAGCACAGTAGGGAGATGAAGGATTCAGAGGTATCCTGCACAAACATGGAGAGAGTTTGCAGACTCCGCACGCACAGAACTGGGGCTTGATTAAAATTATTAAGTGAGAAATAAAATAAGTATGCATTTGCTTTTACTAACAATCAAATCATTCTTAAAGGTGAATGCGTACTTGCATTTCAGTTTTGTAACCCCTGTGTATAACCATAACTGATCGGTTATGAAAACAAAATATAATGTGTTTTAATCTTTATATGCTAACTCAAGTTCATTTGCTTTATACCGGTTAAAATGCAAGGTATTTTCTCGTTATAGCAGCACAAATGTGCACCCCTGGTTATATATGACTATGGTTTTCTAACTCTATGGCCAGAATCACCTATTTTACATCATCTTCCATTGCCAGAGACCAATTCCAATACTCAAGAACAGAAGTACAGAGGATGGTAAAAATGCCCAGATGTTCTTGCTAAATATCCCCAAATATCAAGGATGCATCAGTTGCATCCTTGCCAAACAAGACCAATCCCATGATGCATTGCGTCCCAAGTTCACTTTTGGCAGGCAAGTTAACAAGACTGCTCATGCCATGACCACAAATGCGATCTTTGTGTTCTTGGTTTGGCAAACTCCCCTTGTTGCAACTGCTTTGCAAAAATGTTCATGTCCTTACCGTTCAGTTCCTCACTCGATTTATGGTTAGGGTTGCGTAATGAATTTATAAAATCCCTAAGAGTGACTTCCAGGCAGATGCTAGCAGTGTTTCCATGCAGAAACACGACAGCTCTGTCATAAAATCAAACGTGCTTGAGAACCACATGTCAAGGCCGTCAGCCTCGATGTCACACAACAGGCAGAACTAACCTCTCTCCTTCTCAAAGTAACTGATTGCTACCCATCTGGTACCAGACCCTCCCACTGTGACTCGGTGTGCCTTATTTAATGGTTTTTCTAAAAACTGCCATCTGCTAAAAGCTTCAAAACGAGACAAAGAGTGGTTGGAATTACAGAAATCAGATTGAATTGTTAATTTAAGTCATGGATGGAAAGCAGGCCAACCATACCTAGCTAAATAAGGGGAGATTTTTAGCTAAAATACACAGATTAAATATTTTCACAGAATTTCATACCTTCGCTGAGTAAATCAACCAGGACACATTTATTAATGCAGGATTATATTAAGTGGATTATAAATCTGAAAATACAACGTGAGCCAGGTCCTCCACCTCTGGCACTGTCCTTCTCATAACTATATACACCAAAGCGAGGAAAAGGTGGGATTGTGACATTCTGTCAGTGGGAAGTAGATTCAAGGCAATAACAAAACCTTTTCTTCTCCTTTTATTATTATTAATTTTTTTTTTTAACATTTGCTTGGCGTCCTCGGGGCTTTGACATAGAAATGTATACGTGCTCGATGAAAACCCAGGGGAGTGGGTGTTTGTGGGTTTAAATCCCACCTGAAATGTCTTCAAAACCACAAGGGCTGCAGGCAATGAAATATCCCACACAGGATTAATCTATAAAGTTCACCCTCTGCCGTTGTTATTAATTATTAAACTGCCATTTCTAATTTAATACACTGGTGGACCATTATGTGGGACACTGTAAGGATTACCCACTGTAAGGGATGTTGGCAGGTTCCAGAAATGTGTAGATTTTACCATATCGTTGTGCTACAGGTATATCAGTGTTGCTGAACTGTTGGTGACATAGGCAGGTGCCTGGGGCGCCACCTTCTGAGGAAATGCCAAAATAGCCAGCTGGTTCCACATTGTCTCAGACAGTCCGGGCCGTGGGGCATGATGAAGGTTGCTGAGCTCCGAACACATGGGCCTCAGCCGACACCATAAATCTGAAAAATTTTATTCAGATATATAAAAAAAATAATACAATATAAAAAGCTATAATTATACACCTGGTTGAACACCCTCCATGTAACAAGGGTTTAAGAAACCATGAAAGCCAGTTAAGATATTTTCTAAAATCTTTAAATAAACTGGAGAAAAAATGAAAAAGAGGGTGTGGGAGGGGAAGAGGCTTGTCGCTGTGAATCCTGCGCAGATTACCGCCATTTCCCTAATTCTGAATATGAACACTCACAAAATGGAAATCAAAACCATTATTCTACTTTCCTGCTGTCATTCTTCGAAGTGACCAAACTAAAAGGCTTGCCTTAGTTATGACTGTTTCAGCTTAAAGTTGCAGGTCCGCATCATCATTCTGCTACTGCGCTGCACAATCCAATCCTGACATTGGAGGATGTCCCCTTCTGACTCCCAGGATGCATTGCGGCCAAGGACATCTCAGGATCCAAGCCATACTGGGGTCCTCCAGTCACTGAGTGTGAGTCCTTAACCTTTGTGCTAATTTGGAGTCAGATTCATTTGCTGTGTATTTCGATTAAGGAGCAGACCTTAAGCTTTAGTTAATTTTTTAGGTTTTTTTAAGGGGGGGGGGGGGGTACAGGTGGTTGTTTACTCATTGCGTGGACGGTGAGATGTACAGTGATATTTTTGTGAGTATGGATGTATGCATCGCTGCTGCCATGCTATTGCTATTTTGTCCAACCGCTGTCGCAAAATCCTGGAAGCGCGGCAGAGGTGACAATGACCGCTATCCTTCTGAACCCTGGTCCACAGAAATGATGTCCTGCTGATTGTTGGAGATGGCATTCCTGTAAAACGTCCCCTCTTCGGCCTTTAGGCGTTCCAGTAACATGCTTATTGTTGGAGTTAGTGAATATATTTAGTTTATATTTAATACACAATCCCCTAAAGTGTCCCAACTCCAGCAAGAAGAAGAAATGGACAGAGAGACAGACGGTGACCCTGCCCCCTGCCTAACAATTATGTGTACTGCTGAACAGTATGGCTACGGGGAATTTGGAGGCCAAGTCAACACCTTGAACTCTTTTTCATGTTCCTACAAACCATTGCTGAACACTTTTTACAGTGCGACAGGGTGCATTATCCAGCTCAAAGAGACCACTGATATCAGGGAATAGTGTTGTCATGAAGGGGTGTACTTGGTCTGTGACTGTGCTTAGGTAGGTGGTACGTGTCAACGTAACATCCATATGAAGGCCAAGGTCCACAGTGTCCCAGTATAACATTGCCCAGAGCATCAGCTGGTTTGCCTTCTTCCCACAATGCATCCTGGTGCCACCTCATCCCCAGGTAAATAACACAGACGCACACTGGCATCTACATAATGTAACAGAAAATATGACTCATCAGACCAGGCCAGGTCCAGGTGTTGGCCCATGATGCAGTTCCGATGCTGGCAGTGGACTGGGGTCCGCATGGATGCTCTGACTACCCTGCAGCTGTGCAGTCCCATGTGCAGCAAACTTAAATGCACTGTGTGTTCTGTCACCTTTCTATCATAGCCAGCCCTAACTTTTTTCACAGTATCTTTCCTTTGGGATCTGATCAGATGGGCTACAGTAGGCTTCTCTCCCCACGTACATCAATGAGCCCCAGGCACCCATGTCCCGGTCTGGTAGTTCCAGGTCATGTTAATACCTGGTGATGTGTAACACATGGTGCTGGGTGAGCTTTGCTCACTGATGAAATGTAATATATAGTTTTTTTCCCCCCTCTGCTAATTATTGCGACCACAAGTCTGCTGTGAGGATAATGAGTTTGAGAGTTTGAATCTTTCTATAAACATTACATTAATTTCACTGGAACTTCTGGCTACCGGGGTTAAGGTTCGAAAGGACATTCACCATAAATTTCTCATTTCATGCTACGTCTGGAATCATTAAGAATAACTCATTTGTGTTTTTAATTAAAGCCCTGAACAATCGTACAACTGCAGATTCAATGCAACTTTACAGTGTAACAGCTTAGTGTTTCCTCACTGTGTGTTTTGATTGTTGTCTCTGTTTCGTGTTGCTTTCCTCCTACTCTACTCTACATCTACATCCAAGTAAAATGGTGCCTCTGAATTATGCTGTGAGGGAACGGCATTCCTTCCTGAGTCATTCTCTGCCATGTGCTTCAGGCCCCCCTGTACTGGTTGAATGCATAGAGGAAAGAAGGATGTTGCCTGTGAAACTGGTAAGTGAATTAGTGTCCTGATGTTTTTCTCACTTTCCTCTAATGGAAAAAGTTGTGGGAAAAAAAAGCTGCAAACAGTGCGAAACATTTACAAAGGAGAACAAACACTCCTTTAAGGAATGTTTTATATGACTGTACTTTGTGTGAAATTTGACAGGAGGGTCGGGGAATTGTGACGACGCCACGGCAAAGAGTCAAGGCCCTGTGTGACAATGAGCAGAAAGGAGAGGCGGAGGCGCAGAGGTGGTGGCCGAGTACGCCGGCTCACCGCGACTCCACATGTGTGCGACTAGCCGGTATGTGACCTGGCATTTGCAGCAGAGTGGGAGTGAAGGGCCTTACTGGACAGGCGGGTATGTGCTTGCGAGCAAGGCGGTTGGAACACAAAGACTGGAAAGGGGACGGTTTCTGTGTAAGCAAATGAATTTTTGTTGGAAATCTTTGTTTGGTTATTGGGAAACGATGATGCTATGAAAGGTGGGAAAGATGTGGAAGGTGGCACTAGAGATTTTTTACCCCATGAAAGCACATGATTTTGGGCTCGCAGCCAAGACCAATCCAATTAAGTTGTAAATTTTTAGGGCCCCTATCAGTTGGGGGCCCTTAGAATCATCCTGCCCCCCCCACCCTTCTTTACAGTGGCACTATTGCCAGCCACAATGAGAATGACCCGGCTTGGTGCAGGGGGGAGGGGGGGGTATTGGGGGGTTAGTGACAACCTGACTTGTCACTGCTCACTCTCTGCCTCATTTAGTGTTCGTCCATCCAGAAGCTAGTCATTTAAGCCACATTATGAATCAGATTAGATTTTATTACCGCATTAAAACTGATACTGTACCTCACGCCTGCGCTCTCCAGCCAGTCTGTGTGTCACCTTCACTTTCTTCGTCCATCCATCTTCACAGCCAGCCATCCAGAACAGCCCCCCAGGCTACAAAAGGGTCACTGTCAGGCTTTCAGACACTCTGCAAAGCCCATCAGATTCACCCCAACCGTATATCATGGGATCGTGGTGGAAGACTTGGACAAAGCAGAGGAAACCCACATGTACATGATAGGAACATGCAAAGCGCCACAGAGCTGGGGCTGGCTTCAGGCATGGAGGTCTGAGGTCTGAGGGAGCAGCATTGCCTTCAGGCCAATGTGCATCTCCCTCTGCTGCCCAGTAGGTCAGTCACCCACTGTTGAATACGGCACCCTGCAGAGGCTAAGGCTGTCAAGGAAAATGTATTTCTGGATAGTAAGCATATATTTACTCAAAAAAACATTTATATTACCCAATAATATACATATAAGAGTAACACACCAACAAATTTCTTTTGTTCTCCAAAAAATCACTGCTATCTTGTTGGATAACTACAGTAGAAGTCTATAGTTCTCAAACCTCTCATGAGGGGCACCTCAGTCATTACATGAATTTATTTAATTTCATCACCAGCTCAATTAATAAATTACTTAAATAACTCAGTGAGATACTGATTAGCCAAACATGTTCTGCTAGTAGGCCTGTCAAAAACACATGAACGTACTGGATGGTTGTTGCAAATACTGGGGTGACTTTTGGGGAGGTTTTAAAATGGCAAGGCTACTACACTCTGACAGGCATAAAATCATAGTTTTGCACCAACATGAAGAGAATTTATACATAATTTTCTCTGGCAGACTAAGATTTTTGCACAGCGCTGCACGTGTGGGATGTCAAAAAGTCTTCTGGAGAGCAGGGTGCAGAGCAGAAAAGTCTTTTGTCTAGTGACAACATAGAGCACTTTACTCCCAATATATTACTTTTTCAGTTACCACAGATCGTCATTGAGTTACACTTAAATGCATCTACTATGTTTTTTTTCCCAGTTTGAAAGTGAGTGATGAGCAGTTATGATTTATGACTGCAATATAAAACACAGGTACATTTATAACAGTAATTTGTACAGCTCAAATGGAAAACACTTTCAATTTTTGAATATTGTACTTAAATTACAAACATACATGTATGCACTCTTTTACAATGTTGCCTTTGTCAGTCACAATGCTTCCTTGTAGAGCTGGATATTCCTGGAATACATTTCACATCAGCCATTCACAGGCTTATCTTCATTCCTACACCTTTTCATTCATAAACATGCACAGATGAAGAGATCAGAAGGTGCTTAGGATTTTATTTTATCATGCCCTAATACATCAGATAATAGTTACATTTACTTTTGACACGTTTTACTTTGTAAAAATGTTACTTTGTAAATTTTCACCACTGTTAACAAATCAGGGAGTGTTTGAGGGATGTTGTACCTTATATGAACCTTCATTGATGGTGTTTACTGTATATGAGAAACATGCTAGATGCAAAGCCAGTGGTATTTTTTCTTCAAAGAAAGAATATTCTGATTCGATAATGGAATCCAAATGCGGATAAAGTTTTATGCTTTCGAGAGTATAGGTTTTATGGATTCTTTATTCAGCATCGTCCCCTGAGATCTGGTTTGGCTGTATTTATGGCTATTCATGGTATCCAAAAATTGCATAAGAGCCTGGCTACTCTCACTGTGGAAAACAGGACATTGCTTTTAAAACAATGTGCATGGTACATTCACCAGTGGGCCCTATTAATTTGGATTACCCAAAAGATTTTATATCGATTTCAGTGAAAAGAAAGTGTTAAGTTACCCATGCGGGTAACTCACAGTACAGATAGAAAGCAAGAAATATCTTGCTAAATATAAATGTTTGCCCTGACAACCAACATTGTCAGAATACTGCACTGTCTACAGACGAATCCCAAGGGGGAGTTGAACTAACAACCTTCTCTTTTTTAATGTGCAGTGACTACAGTGATGTTCTGCTGTTCTTGCAAAAGTCAGCCACCTCTGGTGAATAATCCCTGCGCCACATATTGTTATTGTCTGAGTTTTAGCACAAGAAATGCTTGTTTGCTTAACTTAAAATGACGCGCATTCATTAAGTATCTTCCTGTTTACTTCGTGGTTTGACAGTAACTTGTACCACAGATTGCTTTTTAGTGTCATATTCTACTGATATTTGAACATGCAAACAGCAATTTGAGTGTGACTAGATCAAGACTAAATGCCTCATTTATGATGTGATGTACAGTACGCACCAATCCCCTGCCTAAATAACTTCTCTCTGACACAGGTATGGTGCTAACAGCTCTGTACCAATGCAATATGAAATACCACCTGCAGAAAGGATAATCTTCAGCTGCATTAAATTTCATAATCCTTATCCACAATGTAAACCCTGCCAGATAAACAAACCAACAGGAAGGAGATAAACCAGTTTTACGATTGATGGTGCGATAATCAACATGATTACCAGGAGTTTTCTTCTTCCTGCCCCTGGAAGTGAATTTATATACAAGTTATTAATTTGTGGTAGGATTTCAGACTTTATGAAAGAATGTGATAATTGTATATGTAGTGTGAGGTTCAATTGAAAAGGCACTAGATCAGACACATTCACTGATTTTACCTTATACATTGTAAACACATATACATACATGTAATTCAGATATATAATCTAGGGAAATGAGCATTTGATCCCTTGGAATACATGCTTCAGTACTTGGTGGAGTGACAGTTGATGGTCAGCATAGCTGTCAGACGTTTCTTATAGTTGCTCACCAGGTTTTCACACAGCTCAGCAGGAATTTTCATCACTCCTCTTTGCAGATCTCTTCAAAATCTTTAAGGTTTTTAGGCTGCCAGTTGGATACATGAAGCTTTTAGTTTCCTCCATAGGTTTTCTACGGAATTAAGGTTTGGAGACTAGCTAGGGCACTCCATGACCTTAATGTGCTTCTTCTTGAACCCCTCCTTTAATGCCTTGGCTGTATGCTTAGTTTTGTCTTGCTGAAAGACCCACCCACAATGCATTTTCAGTGCCTTGCCTGAAGGAAGGAGGTTCTCATCCAAAATTTTTTGGAACATGGCCCCGTCCATCTTTCCTTCGATGCAGTGCAGCTGTCCTGTACCCTTGGCAGAAAAACACCCCCAAAGCATAATGCTTCCACCTCCGTGTTTGACGGTAGGGATGTTGTCCCTGGGATGATAGTCACCATTCTTTTCCCTCCAAACGCAGCAAATAGAGTTGATGCCAAGCAGCTTTGCTCCCATCTGACCACATGATATTCCACCAGTCCTCACTGGAATTATTCAGGTGTTCACTGGCATGCTTCAGACGGGCCGAAAATGGGCCCCTTGAGCAGAGGTACTGCAAGATTTCAAACCATAAGTGCATAATGTGATGCTAATGCTTTTTTTGGTGACTGTGGTCCCTGCTGCTTTGAGGTGCATTAACGAGCTCCTCCCGTGTAATTCTGGGATTAGCCCTCTCCGTTCATGAGATCACTGATGGTGCGCAAGGTGAGATCTTCCTTGGGGCCCCAGACCAAGGGTGAACGACAGTTATTTTGTCTTTCTTCCATTTGGGAATAACTGCACCAATCGTTGTCACTTTCTCAACCTAATCTGCTTGCTGATGGTCTTGTAGCCCATTCTACCTTTGTGAAGGTCAACAATCTTGTCTCTGATGTCTTTAGATAACTCTTTGGTATGTCCCATGGTGATAAGGTTGAAGATGTAAACAGGATAGTGACCCAAGAATACTGTTTAAAAAAGTAAAGCCTTGTTAGTAGGCTACTACTTGTGTTATGTTAGTGCACATGTACCTAACCCAATTTCTTGCTGGCTTGTAGGGGTTCAAATAATTATTTCCTTAGATAAATTGCAAATTGATTTGTACCTGTTACAGATCATTTTTTTCTTGTTTGTTTTGTTGAAAATAAAATCTATCTTCTGTTAAAATAAACATACCAGTGAAATTACAGGTGTCTTTTTTATATAAATGTGTGTAGTTAGGAATTCAACGGGCAGAGTCAAATAATTATTTAGCTCACTGCGTGAGAGACATATATATTTGCATGTGTGTGTGTATTTACCAGAGTTGGGGCCATTCCAGAATGTGCTTTTCAATTCCAAACCAAATCAGGATTTTGTAAAAACAGCTGTTTTATCAGCATCTGTATCAGTATCGGCAGTTCGGAACTGAAAAAATCGGGATCGGCCCATCGCTACTCTAAACTCTGCATAACGAAAAAAGGAATTCATTGAAAATATGATTGGAGGTTCATTACAGTTGTTTTGAAAACGTTGCATATTTTGACTAAACTGAACACAAAACTAATTATTGAAAGGCTGAATTAATAAACGGGAAAGTCAATTTTAAAATATTTAAGTGCCCTGCCTACACCTTTTTCATCCTTCAAAACCTGAATTTTAATTGGCTTTAGTTTCAGCCAATCAAGCTGTCAAAGTGGACTTATTATGTTACATTTTTGTTTATCAAGCATAACTCTTTACGGATGGAAACCAGATATGTTCAAATTTAGTTTGTTGGTATGGGGTAAACAATTATTTTATAATCTGTTAAAGAAAGATGTAGGAGTAATATTCCTAAAACCTGTTTATAAGCATTTCAATTATGTAAAGTGTACAAATACATTTACAGAGAAAATAAGAGTTTTTTTAATCAGGCAGATAGTGACTGGGTGCTGGCAGAAATGTGGTCAGGTGATCAAATGTCACACACAAAGGACCTCCTGCTGCCCCTATAATTAAAGTATCACAGTTAAATATGATCGTGGAACACAAATATAACAATCATACATGTTTACCCTGTGAACCTGTGTTTGATATATTTTATGCAAATCCTAAAATGTTTTTTCTGTTTTGTTATGGCCAGTCTATAGTTTCAACCAGACATTTCTTGTGAAGCTTCCAGCAACTGATATTAAATGAGAAGCTATTGAAACAGCATTCTAAAAATGCAACAATACACCTTTCAATTTTCCATCCATCCACCAATCTGTCCATCCACAGCCACTTCTCCACTGCAGGGTCACGGTGAGCTTAGTGCTGAAGTCATAAAGAATAGTGCACAATGCTGGGTACAACACTAAACTGTGGATGCATCCATGGCATTTGTTGGTCTGTTTGTTTGTTTCCTCCTCCTCCTTCACTGGTATGGATGTGTATGCCTGGTTATTAATAGCCAGAGTCCAACAGGTTTTCAGAAGTACTTCTGAATTAGCACCTGGCAGATTTAACCTAAGTACTTTGATGGAACAATCAAGACCAGCAAAGCGGTACGGCCACTGCTTGAGAAGCAGGATTTGTCACTGCTGAGTTAAGGGATGCTTTGTGGTTTACAGGCAGACAGGCAGGAAACCAGACCGACATCCAGACAGACATTTAACCAGGCAGACAGGATGAGAGACAGGCATTCATACAGACAGAGAGGAAGATGGACAGGCATTCAGACAGACAGACATGTAAGCAGGCAGACAGACAGGATCACTGACAGGCATTCAGACAGACAGACATGTAAGCAGGCAGACAGAGAGGATGACAGACAGGCATTCAGACAGACGGGCTTTCAGACAGAGAAACATTTAGACAGGTAAGCAGACAGATGCAGGCAGGATGCCAGGCGGGCAGCTATACAGACAGGCAAGCCAGCATGAGGAAGGCCACAATCTTGCACGAGAAGAACACCAACGACCTGCATTTCAGAGAAGTGACGTGACCCCTGCACATTTTCGTCACACATTTTTCACAGCATCTCTTACAGCTCAGTGGAGCAGCTCAGGTAATTGTGCTTTCTGAAGGAAAGGCATCTAATTTTTATTACAAGCTGAATGGAGTCAGTCAACTGCATGAGTAGTGCACAATGATGTGACCATTTTTCTAAACAGGAAGTAGACAAATCAGTGCACAGAGAATTGCAGTAGGACTAAAACACAACAACTATTTCACTGCGTCCAACCAAAATTATTTAGCCTAAACTATTTTCTGTTCATGTCCATTTACACAGCTGGATACCTTAACGAAGGACGCCACAGATTCTCTGGTGATTCCAGATGTCTGTGTTCTAGTCTGCCACAACATTTCTAAAAATAACTATAACTACATTTAATTCAAAACAATTATAACGGCTAACTATGTATGATGTTTTTAAGAGATTTCACTAAGTGCTCCAATTTCCTCGCATAACAAAAAACATGCAGTTAGATACTGGCCAACGTGCGTGAATGTGCATGTGAATGTGTGCCCTGTGATGACCTGGCATTCCATTCAGGGAGTCCTCTGCCTTGCACCCAGGCATTACTGCGACCTTGTGCAGGTTGATGGGATGCTTATTGACTTACTTTGGGCTTAAGGCAGCAAAGATCCTGCCTCCATACTGAAGCATGATTAGCATGGTAGCTACGAAGGACAAACATTCAAAGCAAGTGTGAAGGGGAATATGGGTATATTTGTTGTCACTCAGTAAGGTGATTTATCTTTGCAGTGTCTCTCTAATATTAGAAACTCCGGTCAGTCAAAGACTTAGATATCTGCATTCAATACACCGTTAAGAATGACAATTAGCAACAATGTGCATTACCATTGTGGCAGTAGCTACTGAAAATGGGAAAATCTGTAACAATAATTGCTAATTTTGCAATTTTTTAATCCATTCTTCAAAAGTGCTACCAGTGTTGTCTGTCTACCTATTAATTTATGAAGTTAGACTTCTGTGTGAGGACAATAGACAGTGAAGAATGTTGATAAGTAGCTGGTTGGCTGAAATTGCATAATTTTTTTTCATGGAAATCGTCCCATTTATGCCTAAATATGGTCATTTATCACATAGATAGTTCTGGCTAAAATGCAAGGAATACGTCATATGCCCTTTTCCTTATTATTTTCTGTCCATTTTCTCTCGCTGTTATGACTGGTTTCCTTCTTTTGGTAATATTTTCTTGCCTTTTCTTTAGTGGTGACGTCTCATACTAATGTTCTATTTCTCCCATGTCGCACCAGAATGGGAACATTTTTACTTTTTAGTCTGCTGTTTTGGGTTGGGAAATGTTCCACCATTCCCAGCTTGTTTTTCTGGGAGATAGCGAGGGGTGGGGTGCCCTGGGGGCTGGCTCCAAACAGGCCTGGCGGATTTGGCCGGTGCTAGAAGTGGTCGCGTCTCCTCCACTCCCATCAGACAGTCCCAGTAGTGACAAGCTTCAAATGCTGGCACTGGGCGTCCTGTCCATCTGCGGACCAAGGTGACAGCCAGGCATCCAATGCCTGCTGGGCCTTCAAAATAAAACTCCAGTAAGCTCATACAGGCATGCGGAAAATCCTTTGTGAGGTGTTCGCTGCTTAAATTCCATACTTTCACATCTCTTCCTTTCTTTGTGTCTCCTTACACAGACTAATAGGCCCATTCTGACAGGTAACATGCATTTACTTTTGTATGTATGTTATTTAATCACTGTGAAAGCCTTTTTCAGTTACTCTCAGCCGGGGACTGTTCAGGCCTGTATGCCTTTGTGTATTTTTACACAAAAGGAACACAAAAAACACCAGTCAAAGGCTCTCTCTGTCAAATGGTCAGAGTTACGGCTTTTGCCCATGACAAGAAAAAAATCCTGTTTTTATTTCCCCCCTTTTTATTTTCATGTAGTTATTCTTATTATTATTAATATGTTTTTTTTCCTTGTATGGGTGTTGGTGTAATAAGCTCATACTGTGTTGCCTCAGTTTGGTACCTGGAGTTGGCCGTGCTTTCCTTCCCCACTAACAGGAATTTAATCTGGTGGTCCCTCCCTGGAGAGGGAATGTACCACAAATCTAATGGCAGCTTTGAAAACAACTTCAAATGGTGGGGGGGGGGGGCTGTTTCCCAGTTTAAGCAAAACGTTATCAGAGAGGGCTACCTGGAACATTCTCTGGTGCCGACATTTTATGCTACAGGTACACAAAGCTGTTAACAAAGACTGGCATGTACAGTTGTAAATCTGAATGGGCTCAAGAGGACTTTAGCAGTATATATAGAATTTCTCAAAAGAAGTGATGTAATGTCATGTCCCGGTATATTTATATGTGCAATAAAACACATCAATGATGTGACAGGGAATGCATGGAAATTTTCTTAATTTAAATCTATGACTGTTTATCAAGGGCGGTGCTAATCTCATTCAGAGTAGCCGTCTGCTAATCACTCAGGTTCAGCCACTGGGTGGCCAAAGCACTTGACTGATACATATGAGATGACATTCAAGGCTGCAAATTTTAACTGAGAACTGATTGGTTTGGCATTTTGAGAGATATGAATCAATGAAAGAATTATGAAAGACAGCAGATGACAAACTACCCACAGAGTTTATAGAGCTGAAATATTGGGATGTTTCTGGATAAAGCTAATGCGAGTTTTACTTACACAACAATGTTCTGAGGTCAGAATGAAAAATTATAGGTTCAGGGAGCTAACCAATCATAATGTAGAGGAGGTGGGTCCAAGCAACTATACAAGGTGGGACCAAACATTCAGATGTCTTGGTAAAACTCCCATGAGCCTAGATGAACACCAAAACCTATTTTGAATTTTCAGGGTTCCTTTAGTAGGGTCCCGATCCCAGATCTATGGCCAGAACGCTAATAATAATTTACTCTGTCATTAGCCTCACTTTTGTTCAGAGTCCTTTTACTCTTGCTGTTCTCCAGTGTGAGCCTCTCACTGGCATGCTCCCTACCACCAGGGGGAGCCTCAGACAAATCTGCAACACAAGAGAGGACGAAGTTCTTGGAAGTCTTAGGAAATATAAAGGAAAAATGGGTCGCAATCAATGCCAGCCTGTGTTACTTAATAATATGCAAATGCATTCATAACATATCCATAATTTAAAGGAAAACAGAGGACTGGGTTCTGAAATGGGGTTATTTTCTTTTGGCATTTGTTTGTTTAAAAAAGTGCTGATTTTATACCCCAACACCAGGCACGGGTCTGAGTTCCCATTCAAACTAAAGAAAACACTAGATTATGCACAGCTACAGTACAGTTAGGAACCATCATAAGTAGTAGGGTAGGAAGCAGTACTAAGCAAATAAATAATGAGCATAGCACCAGGAAATTAAAGGGTGGTCATAGACAAAACACAGTTGCTGGAAAGTGTGGGATGTCTATACCTCTTCACATGATCTATGATTATGTCATATAAAAAAACACCCGTCCCCCCTCAGTGGTGGCAAAAAACTGTGCAGAAGTGCAAAACCTCTGTCAAGGAAGACGAATTGCAGGGGGTGGCAATGGATTCGGGAAGACGATGATCCATTAGCTTCATAAACTGGCTCCTGTAGATGCCTTCTGAATTATTTAGATTTGATCCACCTAATGCAATTTTATAGCCTTAAAATGATTGTTGGTTTAGGGAGACAAAAAAATGCTCTATTTATTTTTATGGGACTTTTTTATTCGGAGGGGACTGGTGTTTCGGCTTGTATTTCCAGGTATTGATTTAAATTTTGATCTTTGGAGGATCACACTGTGTAACTCCAGGCCAACTAGCCAGTGAAATGGAAATGTCCTTAGTATCTGAAATAAGTACGAGTACCAGAGAGAGGAGCCATATATCACTTCATAATACGGTGATCACAAACCGTGTCAACTATAAAGAGTGTTTCCCATTTATGACTAAACTGAAACCTTAGCTTAACACTGGAACCTCAGCCCTACAGGGCAGGGGGGTCGATCTCACTCGCTGGCCGGGGAGGTTTCATGTTCTTTACATATTCTGATTCTCCCCCAGCGGCATATGCATGCTCGCCGATTCCGGTATGGAGCAAAAATGTGGAGTGTCTTGCAGGGAGTTGGGAGGGAGCAAAAACATGGGCTTTCTGGGGGTCACCATGTACCAGGTGGGGAAACAGTACCTTATCAGATAGGATCCAGGCTCATTGTGACCCTGGACTGGATGGATGGATGGATGGATGGATGGATGGATGGATGAAAGCCTGCATGAGTGGTACAAGTTATGGCATAGGGATGGCAGGGTGTACTCAGGAAAGATAAGCTACTATCGCTATACTAATGTTATTTTAACTGATTCATATAGGATGACATTTTGCACAGGAGCTGGAAACAGACATGCAATATTCAGCATAATTTTCAATGTATTGCCGCAATTACAGTAATACATGGAGAGAGAATATCCATCCACAAACCCTGAATGGAGTCATGGGGTTCTAGAACCTATTTGAGGCAGCATAGGGCATACACCAGGGGTAATTTTGTCATAAGTGAGTTAGTCTAACTGCATATCTTTGGACTGTGGGAGGTTCTGAATATTTTTCCAGCACCTAGGAATAATCAATCATGAATTCTACTTAAAAGGATTTTCTTATAGGTGACAAACTGTGCTATTATTTTCGTATATAATGTAAGCCTGGAAGAGGAATCATACTTAATCACTGATACAAGGCTACTTATGATTTGACTTTTTAGTTCATGATGGTTATTACTGCGGTCATGACCTCCGTTCGACTGTGAGGTGTTCGTCGATGCATAATTAACATTCTGATTCAAAAGTTCATATTCCAGCTGCCTTCTTGAGGTCTGGGATATGTATTGGTCACAGCTGATCATTGATCCAAATGATCACACTGATTGGAACAGATCAATCTTAACCTTACCAGAGAGAGTTATATAAGCAATATGCAAAGGGTCAATTTTTGCAGAAAGGAAGTCAATACATGTTTCTAGACAGGCAGAGATAACTGCAACCCGCGACAGACATAAATATCTGTACCACATGTTAGGCAGTGATAACTGCAGGTCATTATATGCAGATATAGCCATAACTCCTGAATAAACAGATATGTCCGTAAGTCACGTTAGACAGAGATAATGGTAAGTCATGTTAGGCAAACATAGCCATAACTCATGTTATGCAGCAATATCCCTAAGTCCATAAAATGCACAGATAACCATAATTTATGACAGAGCATGACTTTTCAAATACCTACCAAATTAGCTCATTTTAAACCAGCAGTGTTGCAGTGAAAACCTCAATACCTCTGCGCGTCTTGTTTCTAGAAACTTCTCTGCCGTCATTGTGACACCATCTGGTTTGAAGGACTAATGAATATCAGAAAATCTAAGAGATAATATGTAAAAACCATGCTTTTATTCAAAGTAACATCCACATTTCCTGAGTTAGTCAAAGCCTCACTCCGCTTAGTCAAAACCTGGAGCTCAGCTGTTAATGGTAAGGAGCCAACGTAAATGTAATTCGGGGGTAGAAAGAGTGATTCCTTATTTAATTCTTACTAAAGCCCTGGAGGTTTATGGAGGGTATCAGAATTCTACAAGGATTCTGGGGTCTATTGACCTCGGCTTCTTAAGATAGGGGTTTTAGGGGGCAGCCATTCACTTAGCTGGGGCAGATTTAAAACTCAGAAAGTAACCTTCGATCCATAAACCTTTTGGCCTGTGCTCCACCGCAAAGCCAGATTCATTAATCATCTTTTCCAAGATAAATCATATGATAGTGTCACCACCAGCAGAAATGTTTCAAGGTGCATATCCTTTCCTCCCCCCCAAAATATTCTAAACCAAATGGCAATTTTGAAAATGAACATCCTGAAGATTTGATCTTCAAGAAAACAATTCCACACTATTCCAGTTAAGTTATGCTGAATGAAATTACAACTTGGCAACTTGATGAATGCCTAGATTTTCCATAGACTTAATGGCAGACATCAGGGTTGTCATCGCGCCACAAGAGAAGGCCAAACCTTCACAATGAACTGTTTTTTGAGTGACAGCGTGATGTTTCACAATTGTTTCATATGTGTCACAGACTCGCTTGAAGTCACTGTGAAATGGAATTCTATAATGGTGGAAATGGTGCGGTGTCTGTCTATTACGGAATAGTGGCTGTAAGTGAGTAAAAACAATAAACAAGGAAACATCCCTCAATCCACCTGTGAGTTCAATTATTTACACAGTTTAAGTCCAGAAATTCTAGATCTTCACACGTTTTTTAAAAATATATGTAATTAATGAATCAGTTTTACTTGAGGTTTATGAACTCTTGCGTAATCATACAGTATACTGGCCAAACATTTTTTTCCATGAATTTGGTGTATTTAAATACTGCAGGGTGGGTATGTGATTGTTTTTCCTCAGATGGCAGTAAATGGTGTGGAGTTACAGCTTTAGTCAGTGTCATACCTGTCACAAAGTGAAAGTAAGGGCCTTTTAAGACTTAAAATGTCAAGATAGGTAACTGTGGCACTGTGTCACTGTAAAAAGAAAAAAAAAAGACTTATCCATCGGTCATAAGAACTATACAAACGAACATAAGAACTATACAAACGAGAAGAGACTATTCGACCCATCAAGCTGGTCAAAGTCCACAAAATTAAATAATTTCTAATTCTTTGTAACGCAGCCATGGGTCAGTAGGTGTTGCTCAACGTCGATATTGTCATGCTCTTCGATAACTGACATCTGAAGGTGACTTTACAAAGCAATAAATAATCTTCTGTATAGAACACATGTAAGTGTTGCAATTAAACATGTCAGAAATGATCAACTTACTTATCATTAGACTTATGCCAAAGTTTTTTTTACTTGCAATACATAAGTCTTCTCAACCTAGTATTAAAGAATGAGATGATTACGCAGCTCTGGAAAAAATTAAGAGACCACAGGGAAAAAAAAATCAGTTTCACTCACTTCTCAATTTAGGGGTGAGTGTCTGTGAATAATATACATTCTTTTTCTCTCCAGTCTGGCTCTTCCCTGCTTCTCACTGATGAAGGGCTTCTTCCTTGCTTTATGGGACTTCAGTCCTGCTTCTAGGAACCTGATACAAACTGTCCTAGTGCACGTCACACCACTTAATGTTTCCCATTCCTTTTGAAGCACTGTTGTATAACTTACCAATTCTCTCTGGCATTAGAAAGTCACTTCCGCCATTTACATGGATAGTTTCTGGTTGTTCTCAGTGTCTCCTGCTTCACTTTATTCTGGAAGCCTGGAAGCAACCTGCTGCTCAGTGTAGCCTCCTGCCAGCAGAACCAGGATTAAACCACGATTTTAAAATGCTGTTTTTTTAAATATAGAGTGGTCTCTTAATGTTTCTAGAGCTGTACTTAATCATTTGCCCAGACATCCCACACCCATTTGTTCCCGTGCTTCCCAACTCCAGGCTCAGTATTCAAAAAGTGATTAGAGAAGATGGATTGATAGATTTTTTTAGTACCTATTAAATCATTTTGCTTCAGAATGTTCCAGAAACACGTCAAAGGGGACCCACCAACTTCCAAAATAAAGCTTGAAATCTAATACTCAAAGATTTTATTTTTGTCATTTTTTTTTTCTCATTTCCACAGGTTGTCCTGGGTCACCGTCCATCACTTTCGGCCGGCCGCTCCCTTGGGCTGATGTATTCTGCCGAACTAAATCGCCCTAAAATGGCTGCTGAATCGTCACGAGCACAGGCAGCTTTGGAGCATAGCGGTTTTGGAGCGTAGCGGTGCGCGGAAATGAACTCAATATGGCTGTTTAGCATTGGTGATTCTGCACTCGCCCCCTTTGCCTGGACCCCTGTTCTGTGAGCCACACTGGTTCTTCCCATCACCTCTGTGCTTAGGTGAGTGTTTGAGAACAGGCCGCCGACACCCGCAGCACGACTCATGTCTGCTTCCTGGTTGGTGGTGTTTACTCACTTCACGTCCGGCGCATCGACTCAGGGGTTCGGGTGGGGCTAGGGTTTCTAGAAAATAAATGACTGCTGATCCCACGGAATTAATTAGGGCCACTGAGTCACAGTGTGCGGGGGAGGGGACTACCGTTTAATGGGACCTCACCATATCAGCCACAGATGGCTTCGATGTGGGCAGCGCATGGACGTGGTGTCCCGTGGCCACTGATGCAATGTGGCCCTTGTCTCCCGTCAGAGGCGGGGGCATCAGTGCTCTATTGGGGGGCGAATCATTAGGTCTGGGCTCATTTCACTAACGAGCTGGTGTCCGACAGAGGTCAATGGCAGCTGCCACGCTTTTACATCGACATCGGCCATGTCAGGATGCAGGGGTGTGGCTACAGATTCTGGCCTGCCTGACAAGATGTCACCTTGGACCACAGCTGGGGGGGGGGGTTACATTGTGTGGCCCCTATAGAGAGCTGGGACCCCTGAATCTGCCAGGGTCTCTGTGCCCCTCTGAGTCCCCTGTCAGGATGTGACACCGCACGCTACAGTCCAGATTCTGACAGACTTGGAAGGCTGCAAAAGAAGAACTTCTGTTCCTCCTCCCCGGAAAAGGCTGTTTAGTTTTGCCCTTGAGCGACGCAGTTAAAATTAATTATTCGGCCGTATAACCAAATGAAATATACTATTAGTACATTTATTAATCCTGAACACCGTGCCAACAGAGCATCAGCCCGGAAACTGCTATGATAGTCTTGCCCCACCCCATCTGGCATGTTTTTATTTTGACCTCTAATGTTTCGTGCCCAGGCTCGTTGGTGGGGAACGCCAGGTTATCAGGGTGATGCAGAACAACCAAGCTGAACGATACAAATGTGCAAAATTAAAATTCCTTGTTTTAGTACATGCCAGGAGACATACTATAGGATACCAGGAGAAATATGGCACGGAGAACACTTTCTCTGCACAACCCCCGCCCCCCCTCAAAAAAAAAAAATGGATGAGTTAAATAAAAAAATAAGACAATGTCAGGAACATTTCATATTTAATATATGAGATCTGTTCCCTAACATTGTCTTCTACTCAAATTTCTAGATCAGAAAAATGACAATATAGCATGTCGTAATAATCATTATACCGTAATAATAAAACTACCATGTTATAGTATTGCTCCTCGAGCCGATGAATCGCTGAAGCCTCACTCCGCTTTTATGAGCATCACAAAATAGTGCGTGCGTTCATTATTACGAACTCTTGTATTTAACCCACAATTATAATATAATAGGCTTTATGGCTGTCCATTCATAGTACGAGTTGTTGGTAAACTGGAGCTTCTTATCCCAAGGAATGTCTGAACATTCATAATAATAACTTAGAACAGTTTGTAAAACATTACATTTCCTGAACTGCTGATTCACTGCAGGGTCCCAGGGCAACTGGAGCCAGTCCCAGAAAACACAGGAAATCCGGCGGGGGGGGGGAATCATCCTTTTTAAAAGTGGGAGGGGGTGTCTAAGGGAGAGAGGGTATAATGGTGGCTGTTGGTGAGGAAAAAAAAAGCTTCTTCAGAATAATTTCCCTTCCATAATTAACTTCCAGTTTTCCTGCATTTCCTTTACAATGTGGTGTTAGACCATAGCATACTAAATTTATGACCATGTCACACTATTAAATACTGTGAGAACCTCACTAATGTAACATTGGTTACCATATGCCAACAGACTTTGAAATCTATTCTCTCCCCTCTGAATCTAAGCCTGATGGATCGTCTGTGATTGGCCGGATGGCCGTCTGATCAATCTATCTTGACCTGTGTGTGTGTGCTTTCAGACATACAGAATACGTCTGTTCTATGGGAACCGCAGCAATTATAAAAGCACACTTTGGTTTGGATTCTTTTTTTTCAGGCTTAAGCTCAGGCCATCTCAGAAGAAATTTTAATGCAACATTTAAAAATAAGTTATCCACCTCGTGATATCCTCAAATTAAACATGTTCAGAAATAATAAATATTTAATTTTAAAGGTCAACATTCTTGTGGAAATATCAAACAATATTACTATTCCATGTTAATCCTGTTTATTTTATTATGAGACGTTCCATTTAGAAATTTGTTGAAGCCAAAATATGTCAAGTTAAATTACCACGAATTTGGAGAGGCTTTCCTAGAATAATCCATAATAGGTCTAAGATTAAAAACCAAAGAAAAATTAACACATCACCATCCATCCATCCATCCATCCGTCATCTAATCACCCATCCTGGTTAGGGTCAGATGGGAGGGGGTTTGAAGCAGGTAACATAGTACACAAGGTTGGGGAAAACCCTGGACAGGTTGCAGGGTGCACACCTACATTTATACTCTATGGGTAATGCCAGCCAGCCTACTTACATGTTGCTGGACTGTAGGAGGAAATTGAAGTACCTGAAGTATCGGTGACATGAGGAGAACATGCAAATTCCATCCACAAAGCAGACTGTTTGTGTAATTACGCATGTTAAAGGACTGCTCGGAAAATGTTCAGAGAAGAAAACCATTTATTTATACCACTAATCATTTTTATTCCGATGTTCTATGTTATTAAACAGCACAAGTATATCGGAATGATGTTCCTGGATGAAATTTTATGCTAGCAAAGAAATATAGTGATTTGTAGTGCGTAAAATACATAGTGAAGTGACTTACTTATTTTTGAAAGTAAAAATAATCATCTAAGGTGTTACTGAAATATAACAAAAAGTACTCATCCATAATCTTCCAAGCTCAGATGCTTCATTACATATATTGAGCTTGTAGACTTCAATCGATGGGCCCATCTGCAGTAATGATACACGCTTATATAATCCTAGTACGCATGCTGATAGCCAGCTAATTACTGGCTGCATGACAGATGCACAGAGAAAAGACTAGTAAGCATGGGTTAAATCTCTTGTAAGTTCTCTCATAGGTTGCACAAGTTGTAACGTTGTTGATAGGGCAACATCGAACAAGGGAAATATACCAGGATGCACATAACTGGTACACAAGTACGCATTCACCATTAAAAGTGACATGTGCAGTAATTGATTGTTGTAACAGCTCAAATGCACATAAAATACATACGGACTTGCACTGTTACAATAATCAATTCCCGCACATTGCGCTTTATATATTGCGTACCAGCTATGTGCATCCCTGGAAATATATTATTTTCTACACTACTGCTTTCCAAACATGTAGATTGGGGTGGGGGGTTATGGGTCCTGGATTCATGGCGACAAAGCATCAGGTGATGTGTCTTTCCCCAATGCATGAGAGCTTCCTTGGTGTCCTGGTGTACTGAAGTCACAAGTCTGTAAATGCTTTATTTCGCCAAAATAAGACCAAGAGACTTATTATTCAGGCTAATAAGTAAAACGTTTGGCAGTATCATGTGGTTCAATCAGTGGGATTATGTTGATACATTTTTTCCCTCATTATCTAACAGATCATCTGCTCTGTCGTGCTTAATTTCGTTCGATACAGTTTAATTCAGTTGTACAGCATCAAGGGTGTAGATTTGGGTATGGATAGTGAGGACTGATATTGTGGGAGTACTGTGTTTTTTTTAGGGGGCATGAAGGGTTCAGGGCTGATTTGATCCCAACTAATGCTGAAATGAAACCAACAGCCTTATATAGCATACACTTGTCCTGATTTCATCTAGAGCAATCATTAAAGCCTGATTATAAGCAAATTAGGAACAGCATCGGAGATGAATTCTCACACAACAAACCAGCTACGCCATTGGCCTGTCAGTCTTACCTCTTGTTCCTGTCCTCTTGTTAATCATTTACAGCTGCCTTGCGTTTCCTCCCTCATTAGCCTAGTATATTAGCATCTCTAAATCCAGTGTTCCTTGACCGGTCATTGTTGCTTGTTTATGTCTGCTGTCAGCCCCGTAAGCCCTAATAAATCTTCCCCATGAGAGGTTTCCCTGCACAGCCTGCATTCTACATTGTTCCTCCCATTGGTGAATGTGACAGCAAAGAGTGGCATGAGTAAATGGTGTCCTGTAGTTGTGTTCAGCCCATACAGCATCTCTGGATATAACAGACTTTGGATGTAACGGACTGTTTTGCCAGGTCCCTTGAAGTGTCTCATAACTGGATTGCACTGTGCAGGAGGTAAATGCAAATAGACACATGTTAGTAGTTTAACCAGTGGATATAAAGCCCCCAAGAAAGCTGATACATAGAAAGATATCACCTTCTCTGTGAAAGCTGTGTCCCAAATAAATCTAAATGATCTTAAAAAATGTCTTCCCTTCTCAGAGCACGATTGGCAAGCTCTTCAAGAAGTAACATAAATGCCATTTTGATAGCCAGGCCGATGCACACACAGACCTATTTAAAATCTGATTCCGTTACTACCATGAAAATAATTTTTACACTTTAAAATTATTTTTTTATATTTTACTTTTATAAATTATTCAAATACTATCATTTTATCAACTGTAGAATGAACAAAACTGCTGTAGCCGATTATTTTGAACAAACTATCATCACTCAAATGTGTGAACGAATGGTCTTGAGTGTACGTAGATTCTGTTCTTAGCTAAGAACAAATTCAAATAAGAAAACATTGGGGAATGCAAGAATTTTTGTTAAAAAAGTGTGTACGTGGGGTTTAAGAACAAATTTGTTCATAAGATCAGTCGGTGAATGAGGCCCATTGTGTTTTTGAAGTGTTTTGGGGACTAATTTGGTCCCTACAAACGCTGAAACTAAACCTATGCTCATGGATGGATGAATGGATAGATGTACCTATTGTCTTGTGAATTTAAGAATGTCTACAATGTTAAATTGTAAAAATAATTTTTATTATCACATTATTTATGTGCTGGTTGCACTGTTTCTTGATAGACACACTTCGTGGCATTGTACTGGGAGAAAAGCTGAGTATGATGAACAGAGACACTGGACAGACTCACCTAGAGGGTTAAATATTAGGAAATAAAGAGGCTGACTGATTGAATGAGGAAAGCACACCTGAGCTGCCGGACTCTATAGTCGCTACTGCTGTCTGAATTTTTTTCTTTGGAAGTCGCTTGTTTTCTATTGGTGGCTGAGGTGTGTGCTTTACACCTTTGTGTCTCCACGCCACGGGAGACGTCCAACGGTACTGATTCTATCTGTGCACCCATCTGTGCAGGGTGGGGGGGGTCACTGGAGGCCTATTCCCATGGGTTTTTCCATAAAGTCAGACTTGCCGGCAGGACTATGGGGAACGACAGAGGGAAAAAAAAAGACTGAACAGAGAAATATAATATCGTTATTCTGAGATGGAGGGGGAGATAAATGACATCATGGATGGAACATGAAGAAACTGGCACAGCAATAATAACATGTGGATGTGAGGCTTTGGATACTTGGATATTATAAAAAATGGCAAGAATGCCTGTATCTATTAATAATCCATCCATCCATCCATTATCCAAACCGCTTATCCTTACTGGGTCGCGGGGGGTCCGGAGCCTATCCCGGAAGCA
>JABFDZ020000131.1:690305-707950 GCA_019775955.2 Pollimyrus isidori
GATTGGTTGATTAGATAATTGCATTAATGAGAAATTGAACAGGTGTTCCTAATAATCCTTTAAGTGAGTGTATATTATTTCCAATGATCATACATCAGAACATCTCAAAATATTTTAATAAGATACTTTTATTTGCCTTCTGTATAAGTACTTGAAAAGGAGAAGTTTGTTTTAAAAAAGTATTTCCAAAGATCATTGATTAGCATATCTAAAAATATTTTAATAAGATACTTTTATCTGCCATTTGGATAGGTGCGTGGGAATTCCTTGCTTCTCACATCCCATCACGCTCTTCTATGAGATTGTATTACAGTGTACAGGTGAGAGGGCAGCTCTGGGTCAGAGTGCAGGGTCTGCCATTTATTCGGCATCCCTGGAGCAAGGGCCCTGCTCAAGGACCCAGTAGTGATATGATACACAGCCAGCCAAGAAATTCAAAGCACGGAGCTCAGGGACTTGGGTGCAGATGGCTAATGGGAAGAAGCACACAGCCCTGCATGGGGAACTCCGGCTGGCCCACCCTGATGCCCTCCTCTCTTCTGAAAAAGACTCCATTCACATCTCTCTTATCTCCTCTGAGTTCCTCTCTCAGCAGTCCACCCTGAAGCATGTGGTCAAAATCTACTCCATACTGCTTTTGTCCAGGCTAACACTTCACACTCTATTCACTTCAAATAGACAAATACTTTATGCCAGCTTACCTCAGATTAACAGCACCTCATGATCTAATTTATAATATGGAATATAGCAATGATGATAATAAATAATATTCTAATGACATTTATCCTGAGACCACTGTCAAGGTCAATGAGAGGCATGTAAGTGTGGCAAAACCGTAATAATACTTTGTGGTATCTATTTGATGATGACCTCAGAGTCATCGTACAACCAACCTCAGAGATGAGAGGTAATGCAAAAATAATGGCAGAAATCACCAATGATTTATTTGCATGCACAGGGCATGAGGCAGCTGGTATGGTGAAGCATGAGGACTGTGCTTCCGGAAGGAGCTCCATAATGACCATGGATGTGTGGGCTCTCTAGCCCATAACAGAAAGGGTGGAGCCTGGTTAGGGTGTTTGGCTGTGGTCTAGGCAACCTGGTATCAGCTCCTGGCTGCCCCTAATTTGCTACAATATGTGTTGAAAGCCGTTTCATTTTCCAGATCAGTAATGCATGAGACACATGTTCATTCAAGTTCATGAAAAATCTGTAATTAAAAAGTATTTGTTAGGATAATTGTTTTACATTTAATAATGCTTTTAAAAGTTTTGCATCAGCCAGAAAATATTTTGGTCTTTTAAATATGGGTGGTCAACTCTTTTTCATATCAACTCTGTTACCATCAATGTCAACTCTGTTTAAGGTTTCACTGTCAACAAATCATTCAGAAGCTGTCACAACTAACATTTTGCTACATGAATTTTGACACCATCTTGACCACTTTTTCAGTTGAATGTGTTGATATTTTTACTCCAAGACAAAAAAGACTGGAAGATAAATTGAGAGAAAAGTTATCATTACATTTGTTGACTGTTTATTTGACCCAATTTGTCTATAACAGAGTTGACCTATTTTTCTTAGTGTATTGTTTTTCAAAATAAATTGTTCAAATCTTACCATTTTTAAATCAGAAAATACTGAAAATGTTACATTTGGAGTGTGTTCTATGGAAATAAGTTTAATTGAATAACTTGAAAAGTTGAAAGTTAAAAAATATCATTCCTGTTGTTTTCCTTCTATGCCTAAAACATACCCATAATTTAGGAATGGGCCATATACACAGCTGTGAATGTGACTGTGAATGGTGTGCGAGTGTGCCCTGTGATGGGTTTGTGCCCATGGGTGTGAATGGCATGCCAGGGTGCCCTGTGAGGGGTTGACACCCCCACCCGGGGATGTTCCCTGCCTTGTTCTCGTAGCTTTGCTTCCAGGACCAGCTCCAGCTCCAGCTCCAGAGCCCCGTGATCCTGCATCAGACAATCAGGTATAGAAGATGGAGGTATGGGAGGATGGATCATCACAATGCATTCACATACTGAAATCCGTTTTCATTTTTTATATTTGTATATACTGTAGAACGTATATATCAACAAAATGTATGTTTTTTTTCAAATAGTGAGTATTTTTTATCACTCCCAACTGTTATTTTAAACGAAATAACACGGGCAAGTAAAGATAAAACAGGAGTAAGCTGGGCTTCTCTGTAAAAAATGTAAAAATCCAACTTTGAGAAATATTTTCTTCCTCTAGTCAGACAGAGCCACTTTAAGGATCCAAACCCTTTTCTTTTACCATATTGGAAGCGAGAATTTCTTTGAGATGAAACATGCGGTTAAAAAATTTGAGGTCTGTCTCATTTCACCTTCAAAAATAGATGAAAGACTGGATTATTGCCTAGGTATGTTTATGTTACACATTGCCTTTGCTTTGCTGCATTCCTTGTTGGCAGACGTAGAGAAACAGTCCGCATCTTTTGATTTTTATCATTAAAGAACCATACACATTTAAAAACCTGGAACATGGAAGTTTTCTAAAGTCCAGCACAGTGACCTTGGTCAAACAAAATGACATATAAATAATTCATTCATTGACTAAAAAAATCTACTTTTATTTCAGAAGTTAATACATAAAAAGAAAACAACTAAATGAAATATTCTTTCAATGATTGGTTCTTTGACTCTTGCACAGCTGAAGCATGATCTGCTTTCCCTTCCTTGCAACTGTCTTTTCATATGTGAGTGAGTGTGTTTGTGGTAAGACAGAGGGAGCCTGAGAGAGAGAGAGGAAGCGAGAGAGAGGGGGAGAGAAAGAGAGAGAGAGAGAGAGAGGGAGACTTTTGCACCAGCCTTTATTAAACTGTATTAAGCAGTCAACAACTAAAAAAACCCTACTGCAAACTCAATTCACAAGATGGGTCGTTATCACAAAATGACACAACTTGAAGCAATCAAAAAATTAACCGCAAAATAACCATGAAAAAAATACCCAGAACACCAATCAAAAAAAAACAAAAAAAGGAAAAAGAAGACAATACAATGGACCCCAAAAAAAAAACATATGGTGATCCAAGAAAAAAAAAATAAAGAGAGAGGGAGGGAGGGAGGGAGACCGAGAGAGAGCGAGACAGAGAGAGAGCCCGTGAGAGTGAGGAAGCCTGAGAGAGAGCGACAGAGAGAGAGAGAGAGAGATCCTGAGAGAGGGGGGGAGAAATGAATTAGCGTCTTTGCTGTCATGCTTTCTTTTGCAGTAATGCTGAATGCGCTAATGCAGAATGGTGGTCAGCATTGCAAATCCAATCGCTGGCATAGCCACACTGGTCTTGGTCATGGCTGACATTTTCACTTGAGCAGTGGCCCCTGGGTAGTTCACATTCAAGTGCAAACAATTAGTTTACTTGAAATTGTGCGATTTGCATGAGGTGAGCTTCATATGTCCAGCCAGAAGTGGATTCCACAGGAATACATAAAAAGGCCAGCGATATTTATGAATAGAACAGGCTTTTTATATTTTTAGCACAACTCCTCAATGTCTGTATACAAAGCTTAGGTACTACAAAGGCAGTACAGAAATTCTTGTTTGAATGTCTGCTTTGACTTCTTGGATGCAAGATGGCCAATAATGGCAACCCAAGGCTGTTTGCAGCTGCACCTAGAGGTGCTGTGGTCTGCAGTGTGAATACCCTAATATCTACAGTATCCATGAACGCAGAAAACATCCAACAATGGCTTAAGTAACAGAATGGCCCTTATTAAATGCACAGGACATTCCAAAATTTGGTATTGTACACCCCTTAAGTAGTTCATATGCCCAATGGTGATATAAATACTCTGACAGCTATGGGATTTAAACCCATGACCTGCTGGAATTCAGCAAAGATTCACACCCACATAGGTATATTGTTCCCCAGGTTTTGAATAAATGTCTTAATATGGTATATGATTCAGGACAGCAAAGCCAGGCCCCTCAGACAGAGCAGCTGGCTACAGGGGCCGCAGGAAGCATATGTGTAGGCTGACCATCAGGATTCATTAGCCATGTGACAAGACCACCCTGAACACCATTGCTTTCACCTGGCGATGTGTCAAAAAATTATTTCAGTTCATCATTTAAATAAGGAGTGATGATTGTCCTGTTGAAAAGAGTACAGATAAAATTATTATACAGAGTAGTAGGAGGTATATGGCAGGAAATTGCGTAACGTCGTTTTAACTGTGTATCATCATTCTTCAGCCTCACCAGCCCGGTGGAGCAATTTGAAACACGCAACATGAAAAATGGGCCTTTTCAAAATTACCTCAAAAGCTATTCTGCTCAATGCGATAACAGTTTTGTTAAACCAAAGTTCACCCAAGCAGGGAACGACTCAATTCATATTATTGTTAATTAACCACTTTCCCTATCAATCTTCAGCAGTCTGTACGTGTCAGGAAGTGACAGACTTCTATGTGAAGTACTAAATATCATATTATAATCTGTACTTTGTAATTAAATTCGGGTGGGCTAGCAGAGCATGATTTCACATTACAAAATACCATTTATTGAGAAGTTGATGCAAATGGTGAAACAATGAAGAGATTAGGTGTCTGTCTGAGACTCTCGCACTGGCTTTCAACCAGGCACTGCTGTATCCAACAGAAACAAAGCCTAATTATTGCCATCCCTCCAAAACAACAATTAAACAATTAATATCCAAATTACTAGGTGCTGTCAGGCACAGCCAGGCTTAAAAGGTCAGAACCCAGGAAATCAGGTGACTCATGGTAAATCCTGCTTACTGTGGTGGGTATCCAGGTAACCTTCTCCCCCCATGACTGCTGAATACTCTGTTGCTGATAATATAATACAACTATTACAATGACTCCCCCTACCACTGCCACCCCAAAACGACCCATTGTGCATAAATGATTTAGTCAGTACAAACATGAAAATAACTGGGCCATATTGACTGGCTGGAGCATTCCAGTTTCTCTTTAATAAATGTTATTGGTGTAAAATTCTGAAAAAGTGGTTATGAGGGTCGTTACTGGATTAAACGTTGCTTTGAAACAACCTTAGCAGAACAAAGTCATGGAAACAAACTAGTTATGCCTGGTGACAAGGTGACCCTATCACAGTGTGACCCTTGGCTCCTTTTGTAGGCTTTAACCTGTCATGATCTGCAGACCCCTCTGGGACAAATCTATCTCCCCATGGTTAGACTGCCCTGCCCCCGCCCCCCCCTCCCAGCCACCCCCTCGCTACCCACTGCTGTAGCAAATGGCATTTGCTGCTTTGTTTTGGGACTGCGTGACCTAGTCGTGTTCAACGGCAATCATGTAGGGTGAACGGGAAGTACCATAAGCAGAAAATGTATCTCATATTTCAACAGCAACATACAATAGCAGCACAATGGCTCAGTAGGTAGCGCCTCACACCATGAGGGTTGCCGGTCCTATTTCTATCCCTGTCTGTGTGTCAACCTTACATTTTCTCCCTATATGGGTGTCCTCCAGGTGCCACTACTTCCAGCTGTAGCCTAAAAATAGAACCTTAATCCATCCTTCTTATAACCATACATCCTGATCAAGGCCACACGGGGCTTGGAGCCTATTTCAGGCAGCATTGGGCCCAAGGCTGTGGTCCACCCTGGATGAGATACCAGGGCATCTCAGGACACATACACATACATAATCATAATCGGCTGCAATTAATAGACATCAGTTAGCCTAACAGTACCTACACAAAAAGGGACGGACATTAAAATGTCACACACAGGTCAAAATTTTTAAAAAATGTAAGCGAAAACATTGTCCATTCAACAATATTTTAACGTTTAGGTCTAAAGTCTACAGACATGGATGACTGTCTGGGACCAATGCCTGAGAATATGATTACAGAATGTGAGCGTAAACCTTTATCGTTTGATCTCTAACTGCATGTTTTTGGTGGACATCAACATTCAATGTATTTACATAGAACCCATCATCAGATATAATCAGAGGCTCAGTGTGGTAACAGGCATCCTATTCAGGGTGGAAAACTCCTACCATTCACGGTATTGCAGAAACTGTACGATTACCAGCGTTTCCCAGTCCGGTCCTCAGGGTCCCACAGCCAGTCCATGTTTTTGCTCCCTCCGAGCCTCCTACCAGAGTACACCGGATTGGGAAACAATGTTCTGGACAATAATTCATTATGACTACAGATAGCAAATATTCTGTGTGGTAAAAAAAAAATCCTTTTCCACTTGAAAGGTAAATAAGCTTTTGGGAGAAATGGTGGAAATCATGTTTCAGAGCATCCTTGGATGATGTGTGAGTATGATGTGTGGGGGGGGGGATGTTGCAGGTCCTTCCTCCCTTTGCAAGATTACATTTCTATGGAGCTGAAAGTGGGGCTGAAGAAAAGGCAGAGATGGTGTTTTTTTCTCCAGTTCCCAGACTGGGCCTGAGCACCAGACTCTCTCCTGCCAGTGCCCCCCCACCCCCCCACCCCATATTACTCCGCTTCTGTTCTCCCGGCAACGGCAGCACATGCAGACTTGTGATAGTGCCCTTGTCGGCAAGTCTCAATAAAAACCATACAAATACGCACATCGTTTCCACGCACGCTACCTGGCACAGAGGATCTTTCTGCACCTGAATTGGAGACTTTGCAAATGGGAATGAGCAGATGACGCCAAAAGAACCACCCCCCCTTCACACACACACACACACACACACACACACACACATATGCACACACCCCCCACAGGGTGCACACTGGCATGCAGCTAACCCAGCCCACGTCAGATGGGCCCCAGCACTGAAGCCAATCAATTTTTCAAAGACACACCTGTGATGATACTCTTACCACTTATTAAAGCAGGAGCCCATGTGCTGGGGAGGGAATCTCAGCCTTTCATGTCGGCCCTAAATATTTGATGACCCGCACCTCTGCCTGTCTGTATGCTTGAGGAGCATTCTGCAAAGTATTAATTTTAATGTGCGCGCGCTTTTCCCCCCTCCACTCATTTTAATCGATATTCCCAGATGTAAAAATTAGCTGAGCCTCGGGGGAGGTGACGCCCGCGAGTGTGCAGCAGACTGGCCAGGCGCGGGACCCAGATTTATGTGACAGCTGCCAACAGGGCGTGCTGATCGCGGGTGTAAATACCGGAGTCTTGGACTAAAGAGTTGACCTCTTAATAAAAGACCGCATTCCTAATGGGGCTTGGAATTGAGCGTTCGAACGATTAAAATTTCTGTTCGATTGAAATGAAGGGCAGATTCCCAGCACGGATCTGCTCTCGGGTGAAGCTGGATGCTTAGATTTTTTTTTTTTTTCTTTGAAGAATTTAAGCCAAATACGCTGTGGGTAAAATGTCCATCCGTAAGCTCTGCTTGGTTAACAGTGTACAGAGTGGCTTTACTGCACCGCATGTTCGTTCCTACTTGCCACAAGCAATTTCCTGTAATTTAATTGCAGTAATTTCCCACTCTAAGTGGACAACTCCGAATTTAGTCACAAATAGCACCAGCTGTTTTATACATCTGGTGTCAGATCATATTAAGAATAATTTGGTCAGATGGAGATGTGCGGAGGCACATGTCACGGCCTTCAGTTCTCACCTGTCTCCAATAGGGGGAGACAGCGCTGTAATGAAGCTGCCTCATGAGGTCCGAGGTTTCAGGATATTTTGTCAGGCTTGGAACAACGTGTGAAGCAATTCAACAGAGCGGAAGGCAAGACCGGTTCATTGAAATGGTGCCTGGAGAAAGAATTTTTAAAATCTATACACATGTAAGACTAGTGTCTAGTGTTGGTGTCATAATTCTTTGGTTGGGCATATATTTCCTTATACTTCACAGGCCATATAATTTGAACATCAAAAAAGTTGAGGAGGTAACTGAGTCATTTTCTTGTTTAATACAGATATCAATGCATATCTGTCAAAACTATGAATACTGCTGTCGGTGCAGGCATGTCGCTGCTGCTGCCACCCTACAGGGGCCAACGTTCAAGTAAAGAATGTCCTAATGTACAGCCAAATCTTTGATAGGCCAGTCAATGAGTTTCATGCTGTCCTGGGAAGAGTTAAAGTCAGACCTGATCATGAGATTGGTCAGCTGTTGATGCTGCTGGGTTCAGATGAATCCATAGTTAGTACATATACAAATAAACAAATGCATAGCTGAATAAATACATTTTTAAATAAGAAAAACATAATCCATCCCTTGCTTGGCAGCTCCAAGCTCTCTTTCTGGGAAGAGGCCCAGCATTCAGCTAGCCTAAAAATACAGCCAAGGACTGATCCTTAATGTCTCAATACAACACATTTGAAGACAGAGGGGAGATTATGGGACCGTTAATGTTCTTTCACAGATTAGCACCTATTATTTGCACCAACACCAAATAAACCCCCTAAAAGGACATTAACCCCACGTGTTCGGTTAGGCTTAGCCTTGTCTTAGTGATAACAGGGGTTTAGCCTAAGCTCGATTCCCCATGAGCTGCCTTACAACATTTCCGGTGGCCTAAGTAAATCAGACATCATACGACATCATTCAAGGTCATATATATGCTTTTGTGCATGTCTGCACATAAAACAGGTTTTAAAGAACAAAAAAAAACTACATCAGTATTAAAATACTGCACATTTCTTAAATGTTCAGGGACTGACTTTTCACAGAATATCGTGCCATTTTTAAACATTTTTCCCTTGTAGGATTAACAAAGCACCCGTGACTGAATCGCAGTTGTCTGCCTCGCTTTCTCTTCCCCTTTGTCTTTCTCTCCGATTTTAAGTCAGTGATTCGTAAACTACGTAAACTGTCAGGACAAACCTGTAGGCACGGAAGTATCCCTACGGTATACTAAAATCCTTCGCCACACTTTATCACACACTTAATTATAAATAACAATAAAGAGGACCCAGATTTCCAGCATTTTCTTCACCACCTGGCAGCCCGTTATGGTGTAACGGAAGTTAGACAGAAGGTAGCTTAATGTGTGCTGAGTGATGAGATTAAATTGATTAAATTATTCACATAGTTTTTTAGATGATTAGGGCAATTACTCCAGCCCAACTGTATGTTTTTTTTAGCGAGAGATTTAGAAGGAACGAGAAATATTACGTGGCTTAGATCACTTACAGTTTAGTAGTCTTGGGCATGCCCGCCTGTTTGCACGCGCGAATGAAGGTTAAATTGGCACTTTCCGTTAGTTCGAGTCGAGCGCCGGTAGGTTAGCTCGGGTGTCTCCCCCTGTGTGCGGCACACCGCCGGGATGAGGCAGTGACACTCCTGCGGTAAATGCGACATGAGCTGTAGAAGTATTACAAGCAGCACCTGCGGGCCCCCGGGTGCGAGCGGACTCCATCAGGCGGGGGTGGGCGATCGGTGATGATTTGTCTCACCCTGGGGATATCAGCTCACCGACCGCTTCAGACATGAACAGTTCGAAGGAAGCTGAGTGCATCCCGTAAGATATATTCTGACAAATGTATTTTTTATAGATATGATGCATTGTACATGCACGGGTATAGGGTGTTCTAGGACCCCTGCCGTCTTCTCAGAGTGCCGTTTTTAAAAGTGTCTGTTAACGTGGTGATTGGTGTCTTCCACCTTTTCGGTTTTGCTGTTTGGTGGCAGAGAAATCCGTCGCCCCTTATCAGGAGAGCAGCTTAGCCACATGCCTGCTGCAGCCCCAGGTCTCGTTTTAAGGCTGGATGTTTTACGTGACTGTGCTGTAGCTGTGCATCCTGCACACGTTAGGCTGAGGTTTGGGTTTCTCTACACCAGGGAGATGCTGAAGGCAAACCTAATTTGCTTTAAATTCCTGAGTGAGATTTTCAGATCGAATTTATTAAGTGAGGCCTTGAAAACAAATTATTTTCCTAAATAGTCAACTTGTAATTCAAACCTCGAGTGGGTACCTATGCCAGTTTTCTGAATGAACAACAAACTAATAATTTGTACGTACTACCCATTAAGGCAGAAAAAGATTACAGTTTTAATTCTGAAGACTACATGTACCTACTTTTGAGAAAAGGAGCTGGAATAGGTAGGCTAAAACTCAGATGGGTTAATGTATATATACACACACACACACACGCACACAATATCACATAATCTCTTACATAGTGAAGCTCACATGTGAGATGCCTTGGCAAAAAGACGTTTGCCATGAGGCAGTGGCAGTCAGATTCAGATCGCATATGTGAACACTTCAGTGTCATGTTTCCAGCCTTCATCGCTGTAAGGCCACTGTTTATATAGCACTGTGCAGTAGTCTAAGGCTGTCAAAGAAAGTGACATTTAAATGATCATCATCTTGTTATAAGACTATGATATTACAGACATGCCACCTCACACAGAAGTTCCAGGGGTCTCCCACACCAACAAATGATGCACTTTGTGCCAGAAATCTGTTGGTCGGCTGTTTTGGTGTTCCCTGGTATATGCTGAGGGGGGCTTTCTGATATTATGTCTGATACTATTTAAAGTGTTTAGATTTATCATTTTCTTTAAGACCTTTGCACAGTACAGCGTGCATATGCCAGTATAATAATGGTGATCTGTTTCTCTGCATAAACTTCAGCAAAAAAAAAACTGAGCAGAGTAGGCATCAGTAATCTAATTTTTATGCTATACTCTTCCCTAGTGTTAAACCTGTAATTACGTTGAGGAAAAAGATTAGTAGAAAATGCATAATAAAAGTAATACTAATTTCCAATGCAGTATGTGCTGCATATTATGCTCTTTGTTTCAAGTGGTTATTGGGGACATATAGAATATTTCAGTCCTTGCCTGGTCACACCATATTGGCACTTGGTCCAGCATACATTTTCTATCTTGTGATGGGGCAGTTAAGGAAAAACGAAACAGCTAGTTTAACAGTGAGTTCATGAGGCAGTAAGTGTCCTGCACCGACGGCTCCTTACTTGCATTTGTTATACGTTGAAACTGAAGAGCTGCAGCCCATAGGTGAAGGCCGTAGCTGGTTGCACTTATCACATGTCGTCTTGTATTTTTTATTGAAGATCGCACCGACTGCTGCGTTATATAAAACACTGGGAATTGTTCTGGAAGCTATAGAATCAAAGTAACTCCTACCCAAGACCTCCTTGTAATTTGAAATATTTCCAAGCTTTGTTCAGAGGTCTTCAGACAATGTTCTGCACGCTGGAGATTGCTATTAAATATATATCCCATGATGCTCGTTTATGAGTTTAACTGAGCATCTGATATAAGCGTTTAAAACTTCTGTGCTCTTGGCCTTGGTCCCAGTAAGCAAATATCTGCCTTTTTCATCCAAGCACAAAACAATAACAGCTGTTTACATTTCATCTCTGCCTCAACTTCGGGTCTCTTGTTCGGCATGTGTATTAAGTGCCTCCAGACAGGTGGAGGCCAGCTGCCCCAGGGGGCATAATAGAGCATGTGAGATAAATATTAGATAAATATCAAGGTAAATATTAACTTTAGCCTAACTCTTAGCATCGCATCTATTTTCCACCTTTGACGTGCATCATGAGAGTCCAGAGGGGTTAGCACAATTCCATGGTTCTGGGTTCTAGTAAGATATTGTATATGTTCATTTTTATTTTTTTAATATTCTTTTTATAATATATAACTTTGGTGGGAAAGCACGCACTCCTATTGTCTATGTATAACAACAATAAAGATATTCTGTTCTTGCGCTTGTGAGCCTGTTCAGGTCCTTTAATTCTATGGCTTGCTTTTACTTTTAAATAGCCTGTTCATTTCGTACGCTCCAGAAGCACTTTAATGTCATTGCGGGTCAGTTTCAAGGGCAACACTTAGCCAGTTTAAAAAGCAGCATATTTGACATTCAGGTTTAATAGTCTGCTTACCTTATGACATTAATTGGTAATGTCATTTTTTTTTGTTCTCAGATTTCCAGGAAATTACTTGCAAATTAATTTATAATTACTTTTCAACCTAGTGACTTTGTAATTAACTTGAGATAAAATATAAATTAAAGTCACATTTACATGGAAAATGTGGAGAAATAAATATAACAAAACTTACTGGAGTTATGCAACAGGACGCATATTAAATGTAAAAGTGGCAGCGCGATCTGTAAGCAGGTACCAACAAAGTTTACTGTCAACAATGAAAGTCCCGTCTTCCTCATTGAATCCTGGGCTAATTACGCAGTTTTTTTCACTGATGATAAGGGCCCAGTGTAGCAGCATAGTAACTGTATCTTATACCTTCATTTTTTATGGCTGACATCTTCCTAAACACTACACTAACATCTATAAATTCTTGTATCAACAACTGCCATGAGCTCTGCTACATAAGACCTTTGAAACTCGTACCTTTTAAATTTGTCACACCTTAATGTGAGTGTCTGTCAGCGTGAGCCTTGTGATCTACTGGCATCCCATCTAAGGCTCACTGCAACCTTGTGCTGCATAACAAGTATGGAAGATGGATGTTATGCTCATGTAATGTAGGGTCCTTTAGCCTAAGTTCTCCCTTATGGGCTAACTAACGCTCTCCGGACAGCATTGCCGATCCGTGTTACTAAGATTCAGGCTGGTTGCCTGGTTGGTCCTTACTGTATATGTCCCTTTACAAGGCAAGCCCTTTAAATGAAGGTCTAAACCTCAGTTCTCATAATTTGTATCCCGCATCCGTCACCTTATTCAGGATTTTTTGCAATATCAGCTTATTTTGGCCGAGCAGGAGTTTACACGGCAGCGGGCTGAGGGCACCGCCGAGCACGTCGTTCTTAAGGAGTCGCACACCGTTTTTTGTGCAGATGCGGATTAGGGGGAAGAAGGCGTTTTGCTGTCCACTTCAGTGCTCTCCCAGCATTGTGTTCATGATCTGAAATGGGGAGGGGGCATAAAAGAAGGATGTGCTCCCTCCCCACCCCCCATACATGATAGAATTTACACTTCCTTTCAGATGAGGGCGCTGTGTCATTGTATTGGCTGCACCCCCCAGAAGGCGGATGTATGACATTGAGTCAGGGGTTCAAAATCTTAAAACACAGGTCGCGCATGTCATCTAGTTACTTAATTAATCAGGCCGTGTATCCTGCAATCTTCATTTTCTATTTTTTTTTGTCAGCTTCTCCACTAACCCCTTTTCGGAGAGGGATCCTCTCGCCAAAGCCACGCAAATCGCTATCATTCAGGTCCCATGACCTTTCATGGGTAAATGGAAAAAACAAACCAGCAACAGCCTCAAGACATACACTGGATCATTCTGGAAAGGTATGTGTTTCAGGGGTCAGCGTATAGGATGTCCAGGCCCATTACCATAATAATTAAAGCCAGCTTAGTAATTAAAGCCGGCTGAGGCGTTTATGTTTGCGTATTTTCCTTTTAACGAGTCTGCAGCTTCCTGACAATGCATCCCCACTGCCGACTCCAGCCTTGATAAATCTCCTGGAGTTAGCAGTAAATAGAAATCACTAATTTGTATGTAAATCATTTCATAAGATAAGACCCTTTCCCATTAATAATACATGGTTTCATGCTCCCTGGTTTTTACGGTTTATTGAGCCGTCACTCGTAAACTGACCGGGTCCAATTGGGGCCTAAAGCAATGCATGAATATTTAAGCATTTAATATATTTTGTAGCCCCACCCACAAAAAGTAAACAAAGATTGAAGTAAGTGATGACTCTGCCCATCTGTATGCAACAAGGCTTTGTAAAGAATCATCCCACACACCACTCTGCCGCTGTGTTACCAGCCTTAATATTTCATGTGCAAGAAATACAAGGAGGAGGACGGTAGAGAGAGAGAGAGTGTTTGTGTGTGTGTGTGTGTGTGTGTGTGTGTGTGTGTGTGTGGTGGGGGGGAGGGGCGTGCATTGTGAAAACCCTCTGGATGCATAAAATGCCTTTTTGATTTCACTTAATCAAAAATCCTCCACTCTGTGAGCGCTCATTAAAAACGATGATATATAGCCAGCCCCTTTTCTGAGCAATGATTCTGAGCTGTATTCAACTATGGTAGCACATAGTTGAATACAGCATCCCCCGCTCTCTACCCCCCAATTTCTCAGTCACTTGTCACAAAACACCAAGGCACCCCCCAAGAAACACTGGTACCCATCCTGTGTCCTTGCCATGGTGTTCCGACCTCCTCTCAGTTTGCATCTCGATTTGAATTATTACTATCTTATTAAAAAATTTATATGCTACTGTTTCACCCGCCCGAGCCCATTTTATTTAACAAGTTCCACTGTTAGCCTATTAATGCACACAAAAGCTCCTGGTTGACAATAAAGGAACTGTGTAAGACAGTGCTATGTAAGAGATTATGGAGATCTGTTGCGTGGATCAGTCACTCCTGCCGCATTCTCTTTCTTCATTAATAGTTCAGTGCACCCTTCACAGTAGCACATTTGATGACACGACGACGGCATTCTGTTTCCGATACATTTGGAACGAGTGCATCTGCACATGAGCTGTTCATTTACTGTATTCAACAATCAGACCAACAGAGGTTCTCTAATAGGAGATGCATGCTGTTATTAGATAAAATGTTTTGTAAGGTAGTACTAGAACTCCTGTGCATCACAATGGTGAGTACTGTACTCAGCAGTATGGCTGGTTTCCAAGCCCCGTGTGTGTGGCTACTCTCCCCATTTACAGGCGTTGGAGTTTTCACTGCCGCTTTCCACAGGCGTCCAGTTCAGCTGACCTGCTCACCATCACCCCATACTGGATAAGAGGTTATGGCAGGTGGATGTTTTTCTTTCATTTATCTGCAGTATAAATCACAATAAGGTGAATTTATATCACATATGTATATTAGATACCAGATCACTAAAGTCAGCAAAATTCCTATATTTTTTTCTTAGGACTGTTGTATATGACTGTCATGAGTTATAATGGACTTTTAGTATTATTATGCATTATGTATGCTCTGTAGTGATTTATAACTACATTTACAGTGCATTATAAATAATTCATTATTTATAGGGTTTTGATACTATATTGTACAGTATAGCTATAATTTTCTTAGACGTTATCATTATTTCTTACGGATAAATCTAATACTCTGGAACGAAACAGTAATCTTTTTTTGTTTAAGGTACCGCAGTATGAATATTTTACCGGGAACCACTAAATGAATTTTAAATCTCTTCGAAAAGTGTGGGCACTGCAAATTGTATGGGCTATCATGATTTCAGCGGTAAATAAATCAAAATCTACGCAATTCAAAATTAAAAGATGAATGGATGGATGGTTATCGCCAAATAACTATATATTTGTAAAAATATAAGTATAATATTACATGCTATATATCTTCAGAATGTCACAATGCATCAGATTCGACACAGACTAGCATTGCCCCATAAAAATACTGTTTATTAAGTGCAGTCTACAGCTGACTCCCAGTGCAGTAGGGTTTTCCAGTGTGGTGTGGGTCACGAAGTAGCCTCACATCACCGAATAAATTCACATCAATTCCTGCCCTCGGGGGTTGCATGGGCTTCCAAAAATCAAATGGCTGTGTGTGTAGGCGTGGCCTCTGATCGCCCATCCTGAGTGCTCTGCAATGGTCTGGCGTCTCATCCATGGTTCCCTGTGCCTTTTACCCAGAACTTCCTGTAGGAGGCACCAAGTATGAGCTATGAGGTTGTGGAAGATGGATAGATACAGTAACAACTTGTACCATCAAATATTGTTCATGACATGTATGATATGCAAATTGTAATGCATCTGTGCCAGTACTTTTCATCTTTATGCATATCCTTTCTTTTGGTTATTTGTTCAGCAAATTACTACTGCTTGTGGTCAGGTTAAAAGTATATTAATACATTTCTCTGTTCTATTTTACATATTCATTTTTATGTAACTTATGTTCAATCACATACAATTGTGTTATACCCAGAACACCCTATTGGGATTGTATTGTACTGCTGCTTATTGCTCAGTTCTAATATTCATCCATTTTCCAAACCACTTATCCTTCCAGGTTGCATGGAGGTCTGGAGCCTGTCTTGGAAACTATGGGGTCAAGGCGGGGAACAACCCAGGATGGGCCCAGCACATTGCAGGGGACACTCTCAAAGGCACACTTATGGGCAATTTAGTAACTCCAGCCTCAGAAAGTCTTTGGACTGTGGGGGGTAAACCAGAAAGAACCCCACAATGACATGGGGGGAACATGCAAACTCCACACAAATGTAACCCAGGCAGAGACTCAAACCCTGGTCCCAGAGGTGTAATCACCGCACCACCATGCTACCCTGTGGTTCTCGTTTTGTTTTTGCAAGTTTTAAAATATTGTGTGATTATGTACTTTCACTTTTCTATATAGGCAATCTGGCAAACATTACATTTCTTAAATATTCCATTGTAATGCAATTTTCCAGACCAGCTACATTCCAGAACAGTGAAATGATATAAATTCATAACTTCTGTCCCCTGATTTATGGGATGTTCATCCACCTGCTACCTTACACACTTTTTATACTGCTGTTTACTGGCTACCATGAATATTTTAGACTGTTTCCTAAGTCTGGTCCACCTGTTACTTTGAGTATTTGAGACTTTATGCTATTGGTCACTATCTACCATGAGTACTTTGAGCTGGTTTCTGAGTCTTGTCCACCCATTCCTTTGAGTACTCTGGACAGCTTTTATTTCTGTCACTTCTTTCAGTGCCACAGCTTTACTGAAGCTTGTAGTTATCAGTATGTGTCCTCCCATAAATTAAACTCCTTTTTTATTTTGACTTTGCCTGACCCTGCCTTTTCTAAGTAAACTCATAAGACAGCAGGACACCATTTTCAGGATGGAATACGAAAAAAAAAAATCTCTTTATTCAGGTCAAAAAGTGATGCAAAATGAATATAAACATGGCAATCACTTGATTTACAATGCTAATTTCACAATTATCATTTCATAAACTGAATATAATCATTTTCGAAGATATTTTGTGATATTTTTGTCAGATAAATAATGTTTGTATGTTTGTAGTGTTCTATTTGCCTCAGCTGTACGTTGTTTTGGACAAAAGTGTATGCAAAATAAATTCAACGTTACAGTAATAACATATTATAATAATTATCTTATAAAGCTGGGAAATCATGGCTGTCCCGCGGTGAGGTGAAGTCAGGTGACAGGCACCTTTGGTCAGCTTATCTGTCTCTTCTTTTTAATGCTGATACTGAAACTGCTGTCTTTCCTTCTCCAGTTATTTTGAATCAATCTCCCACAAGCAAAGTTCTTCCATCTGTCAGTTTTCTATACATGCCTGTCCTATGCTGGTTTGCGGGGGTCCGGAGTCAATCCCAGAAGGTATGGGCACAAGGCAGGCAATAACCCAGGATAGACTGCCAACCCACTGCAGGCACAAGCACACATTACCATGTTTTGAGAGTGTGTGTGTGTGACGGAGACCAGAGGAAATCCCACGATGGCATGGAGATACCGTGCAAACTCCACACACACAGAGTCCGGTCAGAGGCTCGAATGCTGGTTTCTAGAGGTGTGAAGCATCCATCCTTGTTGGTGTACCACTGTGCCACCCATCACTTCTATAGTCCATCTATGAATTACTCCTACAAATATATAAATATCATGTATCATATAAATCATTAGGGGGCGGCATGGTGGTGCAGTGGTTAGCACTGTTGCCTCACACCTCTGGGACCTGGGTTTGAGTCTCCGCCTGGGCT